>JAHFWG010000067.1:82563-100552 GCA_020233015.1 Callinectes sapidus | reverse complement strand
GGGCCTTGCCCTATGGTACAAGGATGGCTGTCCCTCGCCCCCCTGATCGGACATTAAGGTACCGAATAAAAACCGCCAATCTCCCGAACGACCTCAGCAACGCCTTTTTTTCACGATCTCAAATTGCCCACACTAAATGCTTCAAGTCCGGACCCTTCATCAGCGTTGGCCTAGCCAGCGATGCAGATCGTGACAATCACATGTCTCCAACGGTAACGGAAAATTTGAAACTCCTCGGCTTTGAGCTTGTCGAAGGACAAGCTCAGATCTCAGCCAGGACAATCCTCGCCCGAAAAAATGATGATTACCTACTGAAGAAGACCCCCGAAGATCTCCGTGCAGAGATCGAAGCAAAGAACAATGTGGCAATCGATGACCTTCGCGTTATCGCAAAAGCCCACATGTTGAAGATCCGATTCCGCACACGCCAGGAAGCCCAGACAACCACCCAAAAAGGTATGAAACTCTTTTCACAAATAATCCCACATGATAACACGAACATAGAACAGTACCTTCCAGTCACACAATGTTACAAATGCTATAAGTTCACCCACCGTACCAACCAATGCAAGGAGAGCGATCTCACTTGCTCCAAATGCGCGGCAAAAGGACACGGCTACCAAAACTGCCAAGTCACCACCCTCAAATGCATTAACTGCAATGGGGACCACACGGCAGTATCCTTCAGATGCCAGGTGAAGAAAAATGCACAGCAACAACAAAACTCCACCACACACACAACACAAACAAACAATTCCTACGCAAAAGCCGCCACTCCCTCCACCCCTACGCCCACAGCACCACCTTCACCTCCAACGCAAAACCCCACCACTACCACTACCACTACCACAGACAAACAATTCCTAACAGATTTCATTATTAAATATTCCATCGAGATTTCTGGCGGCGACCTCCAAAAACAGGCCGAGGTAATGAACACTCTGCTTCTACAAAATAACTGCCCGACAATTTCATTCCCACCAAACTTCTTTCAACAACACCAACAACACTTCCAGCAAACACATGAACAACACAGACAAACACAAGAAAACACCCACACAGCCAAAACCTCCACTCTTCCTCCTGTCCACAACTCACCTGTGAGCGTGGCCAGCAGCGACGACGAAACCGGTGACCTCGTCATCGATGACGACACAACCACCGGTGAGGAAGCAGCCTCTGGGGAAACACAGCCCCTTAGCCCCTGTTCCGCTCCTACTACATCCAACACCACAGTAACCACACTCCATGGCTCAACAGTAGTTAAGCGACATTTATTGCCAAACCCAGACACTCCACACCAAAGACAAACACGCAACACTAGTAAGAAAACAGTAAAAATATGATCACCCTCGTACAATTAAACTGTCGCGGCTACTGGAATAACAGACACCTTATTTCAGAAGCCATACGCTCTATCGATCCAGACATTGTGCTCCTCAACCACACAGGTCTACCCCTTAAACCCATAAAACTGTACGGATACAACACCAGATACACAACAGGAACTCTCCATGATGGCGTAGCTATCATGGTAAAAAACACGCTAAGACACACACACATAACAGATTGGCCCTCAGCTCACTTTCTGGCAACAAAGATACACACCCAACATGGACCCCTTCTTGTTGCCACGACATATTGTAGACCTAACACTGGGCTCTCCCTCACAAGTCTTAACACCCTTTTCAATCACACCAACATACCAGTCTATATCTTGGCTGATCTCAATGCAAAACACACAGCCTTCAGGCACAACAACAGCAACAGACACGGACAGGAACTCCTACAACTAACACAACTAAAACGTCTCCGTTTCCTTGGACCAGATTTTCCAACCTGCTTCACTCACAATGGACCAGGAAGACCAGACCTCATCCTCTCTAACCGACAGACCTTACCCTTCCACCACCATATCTCCCATGGCCCGCTTTGCGGCTCAGACCACCTTCCAGTTATCCTTAAGATATCCTCCAACCCAATAGCAATCCCTTCCCCACCCACCCCTGACTACCACTTGACAAACTGGGACGACTTCAAAAACACACTTACAAACATGCACCGACCACTACATCTCGACGGGAAAGACTACACAGAAATAGACAATGCCCTCGAGCGACTACAAGACGACATACTCACCGCAGCCGACAGACACACACCAAAACGACAGCACAAAATACACATAGACTTCAGACCCTCTATACGTACACAACGACTACTAACCTGATACAGAACACGTTTCCTGACAAACATGAACAACCACTTACCAATCTTCCGAGACTTACACATTCTTCGCCGACACATTATTAACAGTCTTCAAGACGATCACAACGCCCACTGGAAAAGTCTAGTCTCCCGTCTACACGGAACCCGCTGCCGCAATCCCACTCAGTTCTGGCGGATGATCCACAGACTGCGGGGATGCCAGCGGGAAAGCTTTGACTACCTTGCAGTGGACGGAGTGCGCATCACTGACCCAGCACAGGTGACTGACGTCTTTCGACAGCACTGGACTGACACCTTCCAGACCCACCCTCTTCCCCAACACGAGCCCAGTGTCACACACATAAACTACATCACAGAACACATACAGCAAAACCATGAAGACGTAACACCACACAACAACATTCAACTAACACGCCTGGACCCACACCAATACATTATTTCACCCATTGAGGAGGAGGATGTCTCGAGGTTGCTCAGGCACACCCCACGACGCGCCCCAGGCCCATCAGGCATAAACTGGCATATGGTCAGGAACTTACCCCCCGAGACCATATGTAACCTGACAAAGATCTTCAATGCTTCACTTGCTTCCGGGTACTCTCCAAAATTTTTCAAAAAATCTAACATCACTCTTATCCCCAAACCCGGAAAAGACCCACACCTCCCAGAAAGCTACCGCCCCATAAGCTTGTTGGAAGTTCTCGGCAAAACCTTTGAAAGAGCTATTAACCAGCGGTTGAGGGCACACCTCGACAGCGAAGAGCTACTGTCGCCCCAGCAGTTCGGGTTTCGCAGTGGCGCTTCGACCGAGGATGCCCTCAACAGCATAATAGCCTATCTTAACTCTAATAAACTGTACACGAAAACAGCCCTGGTGACAAAAGACGTTAAAAAAGCTTTCGACACTGTCTGGCACATTGGCTTAAAATACAAATTTCGTACAAACTTCAACCTCCCTCCCCTTATTCAAAAACTTTTATGCAACTTCCTGGACGACAGACAGGCCAGGATTCGCCACCAGGGCACACTATCGGCACCCTTTGCCCCTCAGGCAGGTGTCCCACAAGGTTCGGTACTCGCCCCAACCCTCTACAACATGTACACAGCCGACCTGCCTTCCCCACTTCACAATGACTCGTTAACAATTCAGTACGCAGATGATGTAACACAATTGGCCCGCGCCAGAATGTTAGATCATCTGACAGACAAAATTCAACGAGAACTGACAAGAACAAACTTATGGGAGCTACAGTGGCGTATAATTTCAAACCCAGAAAAATCTAAGGTGACATACTTCAACAAAAAGTCTGCCGCACCCCGGCAGATATCACTGTACCCAAACTTTCCAAACCCCGTTCCCATACCAATAAGCAATACAAACAAAGTTCTTGGCCTCACCAGTGATAAGCACCTTAGATTTAACATACACATCAACCAAAAAGCAGCCATAGCATCTCGGGCCCTGAGCAACCTGGAGAGATTCCGCGACAGCAACACAAAAACAAAACTACACCTTTACAAAGCTTTCATTCTTCCACTACTAACTTACTGTCCCCTTGCCCGGTCTCTCTCTGCTCCTACTAACCTCCTTAAGCTTCAGAGAATCCAGAACCGAGCCATTCGTTTCGCCCTTGGGACGAAGTGGTTCGACTTCAGGACCTCTCTTTCCACCCATGAGGAGGCCAATATCCCCCCTATTAACATAACCCTCCACAACAGAACCCAAAAACAACTAACCCTATTCCACGTCAAACACCCACACACATACAACCTAATTAACAACCTGCCCCGACCTTACCGCCACCTTCCTCACACCAACCTCCTTGACCCCCCAGACGAGCCCCCTGACCCTGTCTTCAGATAATGGACTCCTCCCTTCTTTCCATACTTTCCGTCTCCCTGTCCCTCCTTTTCTACCCAGCACCCGTACCACTCAAGGTGTCTGAGTGGCATCACCGTCGCTAACCCAATCGGGGGACAGACCCGTGTGTCAACGCCTAGTGGTTTTTTCATATTTTTTGTCTTATGGCTTTG
The DNA here is from genome assembly GCA_020233015.1 of Callinectes sapidus. Lineage (NCBI taxonomy): Eukaryota > Metazoa > Arthropoda > Malacostraca > Decapoda > Portunidae > Callinectes > Callinectes sapidus. The sequence continues at coordinate 96,292 of JAHFWG010000067.1, read as the reverse complement.
TACTCATATTTTTGTTTTTATACATTATTTTTCTGTCTCGCAGCCTAGGTACTAAGGGGGCACCGGACTGTTCCTGGATCGGGGGTGCGACAAACAACACCCACATTCTCATACCATACCCCCATCTGAGGTAGTGCGCCCGCGTGTCAACACCCAGTGGTTTTTGTTCGTTTTTTGTCTTATGGCTTTGTACTCATTTTTTTGTTTTTGTATATTATTTTTCTGTCTCGCAGCCTGGGTTTTAAGGGGGCACCGGACACTTTCCAAAGGGGGGGTCAGCACTACCACATCCCTTCCAACTGTCGACACGGCCATGGGGCCCACGGGCGTCGGCATGACGTTCCGTTAGAGGCACCCCCCCGATGTCTGTCAAGGAGCGGCCAGTACTGATGGTGGGGCGGGGCTCTGGAAGCACGTGCAGAGATTCCCATTCATCCCCCCCACAGAGGTAGTTGGGTGTGGTCAGGGCTAGACAGGAACACATCCGCACTCCTCCCAGCTGTCGGCATGGCCATGGGGCCCGCGGGCGCCGATTTGGCGTTCCACTCGAGGTACCCCCCCATGTCTGTCAAGGAGAAGCCAGGACTGATGACGGGGCGGGACTCTGGAAGCAACCATGCAGAGAACCCCACTCACATCCCCCCACAGAGGTAGTTGGGTGCGGCGAGTGTCAAGTGTGCTAAGCCACATCCTGTCGTCACTCTATTCATTTTCACAGCCATCATCATACCCCCTAGACAAATCACCCTCAATCACCCATCATCACATCCCCCTTCTAATCACATCGCGGAGCGATCTTTCTTTCCTCCCAACAGGTTACTACCACAGGAACCAGCGCTGCACCACCACCAACAGCAGAAGACACGGGTGGAAGGAAGAGATCACCACCAGCATCCTCACACCTCTAATAACAACTCCATTCCACACTATCACCCAAACCTTTTACTAACAAAGTGGTTCGGACACCACGTAAAGCCGTAGGTCCCTCCGCTATACGGAGTACTTTCTTCAAACTTGTCCCTCTTTCTCTAAAAAAATAATAAAATACACCAAAAAAAACACTGTCCACTTCCACTGTCTTTCATCTCCAATTAACTTCCCTCCTTCACTCCTTCGTTGTTCGTGACGCGCTGATGGAGAGAGAAGGGCACGCGAATGTGTGGTGGCGGTTTTGCGCTTTGTTTTGCTCGGTGTGGGGGCGGTCTGCTTGGCTCCCGCTTTCTGGTCGCTGTCTCCCTTGCTACGACGGCCCGAAAACAATTACACAAAAAAGATGAGCAGTAGCCTACATTTAAAAACAACATACACCACACTACCTTGCACCTGGGTCAAGCCCCAGTGACTTTACTCTTCTACTAAAATTCCCTTCTTTTCACCCCTCTATTCTTCCCTCTATCCCTACTTCCCCCTCCCCCACCTTTTCTCTATTTTTCGATTCGATTCGCCGAGGCAAACAAGTCTTCACCCAGACTCCGAGGAGGAAGGATCCAGCGCTCTCCAGCCGCTCCAGCCAGCTCCAGTTGACCGCCAGACCCTGACACAGCCGTGTCTCCTCCTCCCAGCTCAGGGAGACAACAGCCAATCAGCGGCCAGTAGCCCGCCCCGTCTTCTCGCCCCGCATTCTTCAGTTGGCCGCCAGCAACCGTCACAGCAGCATCTTTTTCCTTGCTGTCGGCCGATCTTGTAAACACTTGCGCGGCCACCAGGCTGCCCTGCTGTTTATAAAAGTGCCGGGTGAGTGTTAAAGTGCTGCGTTTTTCGTCAGTGTAGTGTAGTGAAGTGAAGTGAAGTGAAGTGAAGTGAAGTGAAGAGAAGTGAAGTGAAGTGAAGTGAAGTGAAGTGAAGTGCAGTGAATTGAAGTGAAGTGCAGTGCAGTGCAGTGTCGAGTTGTTTTAGTGTTTCAGTATTGTGTTTTTGACAGTATTGTACTTGCTGTGTGCCGTTTGCCGTGCCTGAGCACCGTAGGGCCTTGCCCTATGGTACAAGGATGGCTGTCCCTCGCCCCCCTGATCGGACATTAAGGTACCGAATAAAAACCGCCAATCTCCCGAACGACCTCAGCAACGCCTTTTTTTCACGATCTCAAATTGCCCACACTAAATGCTTCAAGTCCGGACCCTTCATCATCGTTGGCCTAGCCAGCGATGCAGATCGTGACAATCACATGTCTCCAACGGTAACGGAAAATTTGAAACTCCTCGGCTTTGAGCTTGTCGAAGGACAAGCTCAGATCTCAGCCAGGACAATCCTCGCCCGAAAAATTGATGATTACCTACTGAAGAAGACCCCCGAAGATCTCCGTGCAGAGATCGAAGCAAAGAACAATGTGGCAATCGATGACCTTCGCGTTATCGCAAAAGCCCACATGTTGAAGATCCGATTCCGCACACGCCAGGAAGCCCAGACAACCACCCAAAAAGGTATGAAACTCTTTTCTCAAATAATCCCACATTACAACACAAACATAGAACAGTACCTTCCAGTCACACAATGTTACAAATGCTATAAGTTCACCCACCGTACCAACCAATGCAAGGAGAGCGATCTCACTTGCTCCAAATGCGCGGCAAAAGGACACGGCTACCAAAACTGCCAAGTCACCACCCTCAAATGCATTAACTGCAATGGGGACCACCCGGCAGTATCCTTCAGATGCCAGGTGAAGAAAAATGCACAGCAACAACAAAACTCCACCACACACACAACACAAACAAACAATTCCTACGCAAAAGCCGCCACTCCCTCCACCCCTACGCCCACAGCACCACCTTCACCTCCAACGCAAAACACCACCACTACCACTACCACAGACAAACAATTCCTAACAGATTTCATTATTAAATATTCCATCGAGATTTCTGGCGGCGACCTCCAAAAACAGGCCGAGGTAATGAACACTCTGCTTGTACAAAATAACTGTCCGACAATTTCATTCCCACCAAACTTCTTTCAACAACACCAACAACACTTCCAGCAAACACACGAACAACACAAACAAACACAAGAAAACACCCACACAGCCAAAACCTCCACTCTTCCTCCTGTCCACAACTCACCTGTGAGCGTGGCCAGCAGCGACGACGAAACCGGTGACCTCGTCATCGATGACGACACAACCACCGGTGAGGAAGCAGCCTCTGGGGAAACACAGCCCCTTAGCCCCTGTTCCTCTCCTACTACATCCAACACCACAGTAACCACACTCCATGGCTCAACAGTAGTTAAGCGACATTTATTACCAAACCCAGACACTCCACACCAAAGACAAACACGCAACACTAGTAAGAAAACAGTAAAAATATGATCACACTCGTACAATTAAACTGTCGCGGCTACTGGAATAACAGACACCTTATTTCAGAAGCCATACGCTCTATCGATCCAGACATTGTTCTCCTCAACCACACAGGTCTACCCCCTAAACCCATAAAACTGTACGGATACAACACCAGATACACAACAGGAACTCTCCATGATGGCGTAGCTATCATGGTAAAAAACACTCTAAGACACACACACATAACAGATTGGCCCTCAGCTCACTTTCTGGCAACAAAGATACACACCCAACATGGACCCCTTCTTGTTGCCACGACATACTGTAGACCTAACACTGGGCTCCCCCTCACAAGTCTTAACACCCTTTTCAATCACACCAACATCCAGTCTATATCTTGGCTGATCTCAATGCAAAACACACAGCCTTCAGGCACAACAACAGCAACAGACACGGACAGGAACTCCTACAACTAACACAACTAAAACGTCTCCGTTTCCTTGGACCAGATTTTCCAACCTGCTTCACTCACAATGGAACAGGAAGACCAGACCTCATCCTCTCTAACCGACAGACCTTACCCTTCCACCACCATATCTCCCATGGCCCGCTTTGCGGCTCAGACCACCTTCCAGTTATCCTTAAGATATCCTCCAACCCAATATCAATCCCTTCCCCACCCACCCCTGACTACCACTTGACAAACTGGGACGACTTCAAAAACACACTTACAAACATGCACCGACCACTACATCTCGACGGGAAAGACTACACAGAAATAGACAATGCCCTCGAGCGACTACAAGACGACATACTCACAGCAGCCGACAGACACACACCAAAACGACAACACAAAATACACATAGACTTCAGACCCTCTATACGTACACAACGACTACTAACCTGCTACAGAACACGTTTCCTGACAAACATGAACAACCACTTACCAATCTTCCGAGACTTACACATTCTTCGCCGACACATTATTAACAGTCTTCAAGACGATCACAACGCCCACTGGAAAAGTCTAGTCTCCCGTCTACACGGAACCCGCTGCCGCAATCCCACTCAGTTCTGGCGGATGATCCACAGACTGAGGGGATGCCAGCGGGAGAGCTTTGACTACCTTGCAGTGGACGGAGTGCGCATCACTGACCCAGCACAGGTGACTGACGTCTTTCGACAGCACTGGACTGACACCTTTCAGACCCACCCTCTTCCCCAACACGAGCCCAGTGTCACACACATAAACTACATCACAGAACACATACAGCAAAACCATGAAGACGTAACACCACACAACAACATTCAACTAACACGCCTGGACCCACACCAATACCTTATTTCACCCATTGAGGAGGAGGATGTCTCGAGGTTGCTCAGGCACACCCCACGACGCGCCCCAGGCCCATCAGGCATAAACTGGCATATGGTCAGGAACTTACCCCCCGAGACCATATGTAACCTGACAAAGATCTTCAATGCTTCACTTGCTTCCGGGTACTTTCCAAAATTTTTCAAAAAATCTAACATCACTCTTATCCCCAAACCCGGAAAAGACCCACACCTCCCAGAAAGCTACCGCCCCATAAGCTTGTTGGAAGTTCTCGGCAAGACCTTTGAAAGAGCTATTAACCAGCGGTTGAGGGCACACCTCGACAGCGAAGAGCTACTGTCGCCCCAGCAGTTCGGGTTTCGCAGTGGCGCTTCGACCGAGGATGCCCTCAACAGCATAATAGCCTATCTTAATTCTAATAAACTGTACACTAAAACAGCCCTGGTGACAAAAGACGTTAAAAAAGCTTTCGACACTGTCTGGCACATTGGCTTAAAATACAAAATTCGTACAAACTTCAACCTCCCCCCCCTGATTCAAAAACTTTTATGCAACTTCCTGGACGACAGACAGGCCAGGATTCGCCACCAGGGCACACTATCGGCACCCTTTGCCCCTCAGGCAGGTGTCCCACAAGGTTCGGTACTCTCCCCAACCCTCTACAACATGTACACAGCCGACCTGCCTTCCCCACTTCACAATGACTCGTTAACAATTCAGTACGCAGATGATGTAACACAATTGGCCCGCGCCAGAATGTTAGATCATCTGACAGACAAAATTCAACGAGAACTGACAAGAACAAGCTTATGGGAGCTACAGTGGCGTATAATTTCAAACCCAGAAAAATCTAAGGTGACATACTTCAACAAAAAGTCTGCCGCACCCCGGCAGATATCACTGTACCCAAACTTTCCAAACCCCGTTCCCATACCAATAAGCAATACAAACAAAGTTCTTGGCCTCACCATTGATAAGCACCTTAGATTTAACATACACATCAACCAAAAAGCAGCCATAGCATCTCGGGCCCTGAGCAACCTGGAGAGATTCCGCGACAGCAACACAAAAACAAAACTACACCTCTACAAAGCTTTCATTCTTCCACTACTAACTTACTGTCCCCTTGCCCTGTCTCTCTCTGCTCCTACTAACCTCCTTAAGCTTCAGAGAATCCAGAACCGAGCCATTCGTTTCGCCCTTGGGACGAAGTGGTTCGACTTCAGGACCTCTCTTTCCACCCATGAGGAGGCCAATATCCCCCCTATTAACATAACCCTCCACAACAGAACCCAAAAACAACTAACCCTATTCCACGTCAAACACCCACACACCTACAACCTAATTAACAACCTGCCCCGACCTTACCGCCACCTTCCTCACACCAACCTCCTTGACCCCCCAGACGAGCCCCCTGACCCTGTCTTCAGATAATGGACTCCTCCCTTCTTTCCATACTTTCTCTCTCCCTTGCCCTCCTTTTCTACCCAGCACCCGTACCACTCAAGGTGTCTGAGTGGCATCACCGTCGCTAACCCAATCGGGGGACAGACCCGTGTGTCAACGCCTAGTGGTTTTTTCATATTTTTTGTCTTATGGCTTTGTACTCATATTTTTGTTTTTATACATTATTTTTCTGTCTCGCAGCCTAGGTACTAGGGGGGCACCGGACTGTTCCTGGATCGGGGGTGCGACAAACAACACCCACATTCTCATACCATACCCCCATCTGAGGTAGTGCGCCCGCGTGTCAACACCCAGTGGTTTTTGTTCGTTTTTTGTCTTATGGCTTTGTACTCATTGTTTTGTTTTTGTATATTATTTTTCTGTCTCGCAGCCTGGGTTTTAAGGGGGCACCGGACACTTTCCAAAGGGGGGGTCAGCACTACCACATCCCTTCCAACTGTCGACACGGCCATGGGGCCCACGGGCGTCGGCATGACGTTCCGTTAGAGGCACCCCCCCTATGTCTGTCAAGGAGCGGCCAGTACTGATGGTGGGGCGGGGCTCTGGAAGCACGTGCAGAGATTCCCATTCATCCCCCCCACAGAGGTAGTTGGGTGTGGTCAGGGCTAGACAGGAACACATCCGCACTCCGCCCAGCTGTCGGCATGGCCATGGGGCCCGCGGGCGCCGATTTGGCGTTCCACTCGAGGTACCCCCCCATGTCTGTCAAGGAGAAGCCAGGACTGATGACGGGGCGGGACTCTGGAAGCAACCATGCAGAGACCCCCACTCACATCCCCCCACAGAGGTAGTTGGGTGCGGCGAGTGTCAAGTGTGCTAAGCCACATCCTGTCGTCACTCTATTCATTTTCACAGCCATCATCATACCCCCTAGACAAATCACCCTCAATCACCCCTCATCACATCCCCCTTCTAATCACATCGCGGAGCGATCTTTCTTTCCTCCCAACAGGTTACTACCACAGGAACCAGCGCTACACCACCACCAACAGCAGAAGACACGGGTGGAAGGAAGAAATCACCACCATCATCCTCACACCTCTAATAACAACTCCATTCCACACTATCACCCAAACCTTTTACTAACAAAGTGGTTCGGACACCACGTAAAGCCGTAGGTCCCTCCGCTATACGGAGTACTTTCTTCAAACTTGTCCCTCGTTCTCTAAAAAATAATAAAATACACCAAAAAAAACACTGTCCACTTCCACTGTCTTTCATCTCCAATTAACTTCCCTCCTTCACTCCTTCGTTGTTCGTGACGCGCTGATGGAGAGAGAAGGGCACGCGAATGTGTGGTGGCGGTTTTGCGCTTTGTTGTGCTCGGTGTGGGGGCGGTCTGCTTGGCTCCCGCTTTCTGGTCGCTGTCTCCCTTGCTATGACGGCCCGAAAACAATTACACATAAAAGATGAGCAGTAGCCTACATTTCCAAACAACATACACCACACTACCTTGCACCGGGGTCAAGCCCCAGTGACTTTACTCTTCTACTAAAATTCCCTTCTTTTCACCCCTCTATTCTTCCCTCTATCCCTACTTCCCCCTCCCCCACCTTTTCTCTATTTTTTCGATTCGATTCGCCGAGGCACACTCGTGAGCTACTGCTCAAAGGTAGAGGACGTCGTCGCACTACTAGCAACTCTTATCAACATGACTGGCCGTGGCAAGGGAGGCAAGGGACTTGGAAAGGGAGGAGCCAAGCGTCACCGTAAGGCTCTACGCGATAACATCCAGGGCATCACCAAGCCTGCTATCCGTCGACTGGCTCGCCGAGGTGGCGTCAAGCGCATCTCTGGTCTCATCTATGAGGAGACTCGTGGGGTGCTGAAGGTGTTCCTGGAGAACGTCATCAGAGATGCAGTCACCTACACCGAGCACGCCAAGCGGAAAACTGTTACCGCCATGGACGTTGTCTACGCCCTCAAGCGCCAGGGCCGTACTCTGTACGGATTCGGTGGTTAAGGCTTTTTCCTATCCATCAGTGTGAACAACAATAACAGCAACAACATATCCCGGACCTTTTTTAGGTCCACAAGAAAATGACAAAGAAGAAAAAATAGACTACTGTTGTCATATTTGAGCAAAATTAATTCATTTAAGAAATTCTGGGAGGTGATATTAGTATGAATCACTCATTCTTGTTAAATCAAACAAAATTATAATAGTAACAACTTACTAGATAGCCAAAACCATGTCCATATGCAACAGGTTACCGTTTTTTCTTCTTATGAATGATTATGTTATGTTATGTTATTAAATCAAACAATTTAATAATAGTCACATCCTAGTAGATATCCAAAACATAATATATATATATATATATATATATATATATATATATATATATATATATATATAGTATATATATATATATATATATATATATATATATATATATATATATATATATATATATATATATATATATATATATATATATATATATATATATACATACATACATACACTACCTTCCTAGAGATAAGCACTTGAGCTGTTCCGGGAGCTCGGAGGTATTCCTCAGAGATATGCTGTCAAATCTATTGGTAGGTCGAAATACAAAAGAATTTACGCACTTATGCATTACAGTAAATTTTAACTTACTTGTACAGAACCATTATGAATAATGATAATATATCTATATCTACCCATCTCATACATACATTTTTAATTAATTTATTTTATTTATATTTTTTGTCGGTAAACATCTCAAAATACTAGTACTCGCCGCCTCTCCTATTGACCTGAGTGGCCTCACACTACCTTCCTAGTGATAAGCACTTGAGCCGTTCCGGGAGCTCGGAGGTATTCCTCAGGGAAGTGCTGTCAAATTGAATGATAGGTCGAAATGGAAATGAATTTACGCTGTTATGCATTCCGGTAAATTCTGACTTATTTTCACAGAACAATTATGAATAATAATAATAATAATAATAATAATAATAATAATAATAATAATAATAATCTCTCTTTCTCTCTTGTATAGTCCATTCAACTCTCTAGATGTATGAGTATGTGGCTCCGAAGAGGAGCCGGATTGATTGATTGATGATATTGAGTAAAGAGGAGGAGCAGGAAGGTTTACTTCTTCTCGGTCTTCTTGGGAAGGAGCACAGCCTGAATGTTTGGCAGCACACCTCCTTGCGCAATGGTGACTCCATAGAGGAGCTTATTAAGTTCCTCGTCATTGCGGATGGCCAGCTGAAGGTGACGTGGGATGATGCGAGTCTTCTTGTTGTCGCGGGCGGCGTTACCGGCGAGCTCGAGGACCTCAGCAGCCAGGTACTCCATAACTGCTGCAAGGTACACGGGAGCACCGGCCCCTACACGCTCGGCGTAATTGCCCTTTCTAAGGAGGCGATGAATCCTGCCGACGGGGAACTGAAGTCCAGCACGACTGGAACGGGACTTTGACTTTCCCTTCACTTTTCCGCCTTTGCCGCGTCCAGACATGATGACTGTTGTAGCAGTACTGTACCTACGTCGTCGTTAGCTCTGCGATCAAGTAGTGCGTCCGATTTTGTTTTTCCTCTATATAAAAGGGAGATCAGATCAGCCCAGAGCGTAGCTGGACCAATCAGGAGTGGAGGTTGCGTAAGTACACGCGATCCTGAGTAAGAAAGCCAATATATAAGACTTTTCAAAACGCGCGCTCGACACTCACACTCACTCACTGGCTGCCGACACGGCAACACCTTCTCCGCTCCGCGGACACAGACAGCAAGCAGGGACTTAGTCTCACGGAGCTTGTGTTCACTTTGTGGACTTAGACTCAGTGGGAACGGTCCTTACGGGACTTAGTCTCTGTCATAGAGAAACATTTTTCACTGGTTAAGCCAGTTTTGTCCACTTGTGGACTCTGTTTCTCACCGCCGTGTGCAGAGTACTAGGGGACTCTGTCCCTGTTCTCTTTCTTTTCTTTACAGGATTGCAGCTTGACTTTGCCCATTTAGACGCGCATAAGCACGGTACGAAGCCGAACCCCGAAGTTTTTGCATTAGCATTTCCATGAGGGGGCCCGATAGTTACGGGTGGTTAAAGGAAGTCTATGCGCAGGGCCATAGGGACACTGGCAGTTAGGTGCAAGCCCCTTTCGGGGCAGCACTCTGTTTTTAGGAAGACAGAAGTGCTGTAGGTACTATGCACAATGAACAGAGTTAAAATAAAAAGTAGAACACCCCCTACCAAAGACAGAAAAATTGAATTGCTGGAAATACTTTTCAGAAATCAAATTCAAATAACACGAGTGTTCAATGCAAATGACGGTTTTGTCGTCTTATCCTACAACGATGAACATTCAGACAAGATCTTCTCAAAAGGAATAAAAGAAATACTAGACAAAGATGGGTTCTCCCCAATACTACCACCAGAATTAAAGGTAAAGAAAAGCGTAATCGTCTCTAGAGTGGATTATTTGGTTTATGATTGGGGAGAGACTGATAGTGTAGAAGAGCTAAAAGCTAAAAATCCCTGGGCAGAGGACGGAATAGAAAGTGTATTTAAATTCTCAAACTCTACTACCCTCAAGATCACTTTCAGCCAGTCTAGCTTGGCAAACAAATGTCTCCAGAATGGTATATTGGCTTTTAATATCAGCATTCCGCCTACTGAGATCAGGCAAGAAACTTATATACCAATAAAATGTTGTATGAAGTGCTACCACCTTGAGGATCACTTCACAAAAGAATGCCCAAAAGATAGAGAATATAAAGTTTGTTCTGAGTGCAGTATGGAAGGGCACCTGTGGCATCAATGCCAGGAACAGACTAAAAAATGTATAAACTGCGGAGAAAATCATAGCTCTCTAGCAATGAAGTGCATTAAAAGGAAAGAAATATTAAAGGAAAAAAGAATGGAAGAGAAAGAAAAACAAAACATGACTTATGCTGGAATCACAAGATCTGGTAATAATCCTATTCCAACAAATGTCCAACCAATAATACCACAAATAACTAAAGAGGAAGTGTTAAAGATCAATATATGTGTCTCTCATGCGCGTAGTAAAAACATAGAAAATCCTGGATGCTATTCAGAAGAGCTAAATAAAATTCTAAAAGCCAACAACCTACCGAACATAATAATACCAGAGGAAACAAGTCCAGACCAGGTAGAAGATGTACAAGTAAGAGAAATGGCTCCACCACCAATAAAAGAACGTAAAGTAAAAGGTGCCGAGAAAGAAAGTGTTGGAAGGAAAGATACTGAGGAAAAAGATATTGAGACAGAAATAGGGAAGTTGGAACAATTAATATATCCCCTTGAAGCAAAAAATATAGGATTGCAATTTTTTACACCTAGAGACAGAGGATGGCCAGAAAGAAATTTTACAGTGAAAGATCTAATACAAGGAATGAGACAAAATAAATTTAAATGGACATATAATGAAAGTAAATTTAGTGAAGAAAAAATAATGGATATGATAATAAAGGAAGAAATAGACCTCAATAATTGCTGGAATATAGTTGAGAAAGATAATTTCAGAAAAATAAGATCAGGCCTTCAGCAAGATAGATCCCCGCTGTCGAGGGATCCTAGAACAAGAAACCACTCACAATGATTGATACGGTAACAATAATCCAACATAATGTATTACACTGGAAGACTAACAAAACTTCACTATTAAACAATTATTTAAGCATTTCACCTGAGATAATAGCTATCAATAGTCATGGTCTAAAAGCACAAGATTCATTAAAAATTTCAGGATATAAAACTTATAAAATAAATAGTTCTCAAGATATAGCAGATGGGTCAGCAATAGCAGTCAAACACAATTTGCAACATAAATTATTTGACGACTATGACACAGACTTTCTAGCAGTTGAAATACAAACATCCTTGGGTCCTATCTTAATAGCTACAACATATCTACCACCACGAAGACCTTATTTACCTTTTACAGACATGTATAAATTACTAAACAATAATATACCAACTTATATTCTTGGTGATTTCAATGGTACTCATAAATATTTTGGGAATAGAGCTGATAATACAGTAGGAAAGAGTCTTATAAGTCTGATAAATCAAGGTAAAATGCTACATCTTGGTCCAAGTTTTCCTACTTTCTTTAAGCAAGATTCAGCAACAAATCCTGACAAATTTTTTTCAAATAATCAGCATTTCCTAAACTATTTAATAGAACCTGGAAATATTTCAACTTCGGATCACCTCCCAATAATCTTTAAACTTTCTGCAAAACCATTTTTAGTACAAAAAACACCAATATACAATGTGCACAAAGCCAACTGGGATTTATTTAAGAGAACATTAGATGAGCAAATAACTATATCTAATTTAAATAATAGAAACACAGAAGTATTGGAAGAGGAAATAGAAAAATGGATAAAAACTGTTAAAAAAGCAATGGATATTGCAATACCTAAAAGTAATATAAAACGTATTGTTCAACTGAACATTACTGAGGAAATAATGAACCTGGAAAGACAATTTAAGGTACATAAACAGGCGGCTATAACTAATGGGTGGACAAATGATAATTACAGAGAATATATAAAGATAAGAACTGAACTTAGGGAAAAATGTAAAGAAGCCCAAATTAAAAGCTGGGAAGAGAAAATTAAAAACATAATAGACTATACTAAAGATACTAAAGAATTTTGGAGGAAAATAAAAACATTAAAAGGGAATGATGTTATATATACTAACTATATAAAAGACTCAGAAGGAAGAAAGTATTATACAGACAAGGAAAAATGTGAAGTGTTGGAAAAGACTTGGAAGGAAGTATTTAAAATAACAGATGAGGATGAGGCAAACTTTGATATTGAACATTCTGACCATATAAACGCATATATAAACATTAACATCAATAGAGTTAAATATTTTCAAACAGTTGACATAAGCAGATTAAATAATGAGAATCACCATGCAAGAGAAATAACAATAGATGAAATGAAAGGATATATATGGAAATTTAAAAACAAAGCTCCTGGAACTTCAAAAATAAATAAACAAATACTAGTAAAATGCACTGATAAAGCTATGGAACAACTGAATAATATATTTAACGCTTGCTTTTCTACGGGTTACTTCCCACGAAAATTTAAGAATGCAATTATAAAATTTATTCCAAAAGAAAAAAAGTCACCGCAAAACCCCATGAACTATAGACCAATTTCTTTGCTCGAGGTACCTGGGAAATTATATGAGAGAGGTATATTGGCAAGATTAAATACATTTTTATCAGAAAAAAATATATTAAAAGATAGACAGCACGGGTTTCGTCCATATAAAGGAACACATACAGCAATCACAACCACATATGAAACAATAGCGAATGCATTGGCAGGTAAACAACAAGTATATGTAGTGTTACGGGATGTCGCTAAGGCTTTTGATAAAGTATGGCATAATGGTCTGAAATATAAATTATTACAATTAGGACTACCAGAGATTCTTGAAAAAACCTTATGCAATTTTTTAGACAATAGAACGGCTAAAATACAAATAGGCAAAGATCATGGTAATACTATAAACTTACTTAGTGGAGTTCCTCAAGGCAGCGTTTTATCGCCACCTCTCTATACCTTGTTTACTAATGATTTACCCGAACCTGGTCATGGAAACTTAATAACAATGTTTGCAGATGATATAACTCAGGTAATAACTTCCCAAAATAAATCAA
>JAHFWG010000067.1:43225-72008 GCA_020233015.1 Callinectes sapidus | reverse complement strand
TTGTTTTTATACATTATTTTTCTGTCTCGCAGCCTAGGTACTAAGGGGGCACCGGACTGTTCCTGGATCGGGGGTGCGACAAAAAACACCCACATTCTCATACCATACCCCCATCTGAGGTAGTGCGCCCGCGTGTCAACACCCAGTGGGTTTTGTTCGTTTTTTGTCTTATGGCTTTGTACTCATATTTTTGTTTTTGTATATTATTTTTCTGTCTCGCAGCCTGGGTTTTAAGGGGGCACCGGACACTTTCCAAAGGGGGGGTCAGCACTACCACATCCCTTCCAACTGTCGACACGGCCATGGGGCCCACGGGCGTCGGCATGACGTTCCGTTAGCGGCACCCCCCCGATGTCTGTCAAGGAGCGGCCAGTACTGATGGTGGGGCGGGGCTCTGGAAGCACGTGCAGAGATTCCCATTCATCCCCCCCACAGAGGTAGTTGGGTGTGGTCAGGGCTAGACAGGAACACATCCGCCCTCCTCCCAGCTGTCGGCATGGCCATGGGGCCCGCGGGCGCCGATTTGGCGCTCCACTCGAGGTACCCCCCCATGTCTGTCAAGGAGAAGCCAGGACTGATGACGGGGCGGGACTCTGGAAGCAACCATGCAGAGAACCCCACTCACATCCCCCCACAGAGGTAGTTGGGTGCGGCGAGTGGCAAGTGTGCTTAGCCACATCCTGTCGTCACTCTATTCATTTTCACAGCCATCATCATACCCCCTAGACAAATCACCCTCAATCACCCATCATCACATACCCCTTCTAATCACATCGCGGAGCGATCTTTCTTTCCTCCCAACAGGTTGCTACCACAGGAACCAGCGCTGCACCACCACCAACAGCAGAAGACACGGGTGGAAGGAAGAGATCACCACCATCATCCTCACACCTCTAATAACAACTCCATTCCACACTATCACCCAAACCTTGTACTAACAAAGTGGTTCGGACACCACGTAAAGCCGTAGGTCCCTCCGCTATACGGAGTACTTTCTTCAAACTTGTCCCTCTTTCTCTAAAAAATAATAAAATACAACAAAAAAAACACTGTCCACTTCCACTGTCTTTCATCTCCAATTAACTTCCCTCCTTCACTCCTTCGTTGTTCGTGATGCGCTGATGGAGAGAGAGGGGCACGCGGATGTGTGGTGGCGGTTTTGCGCTTTGTTTTGCTCGGTGTGGGGGCGGTCTGCTTGGCTCCCGCTTTCTGGTCGCTGTCTCCCTTGCTACGACGGCCCGAAAACAATTACACAAACAAGATGAGCAGTAGCCTACATTTAAAAACAACATACACCACACTACCTTGCACCTGGGTCAAGCCCCAGTGACTTTACTCTTCTACTAAAATTCCCTTCTTTTCACCCCTCTATTCTTCCCTCTATCCTACTTCCCCCTCCCCCACCTTTTCTCTATTTTTCGATTCGATTCGATTCGCCGAGGCAGTCTTCACCCAGACTCCGAGGAGGAAGGATCCAGCGCTCTCCAGCCGCTCCAGCCAGCTCCAGTTGACCGCCAGACCCTGACACAGCCGTGTCTCCTCCTACCAGCTCAGGGAGACAACAGCCAATCAGCGGCCAGTAGCCCGCCCCGTCTTCTCGCCCCGCATTCTTCAGTTGGCCGCCAGCAACCGTCACAGCAGCATCTTTTTCCTTGCGGTCGGCCGATCTTGTAAACACTTGCGCGGCCACCAGGCTGCCCTGCTGTTTATAAAAGTGCCGGGTGAGTGTTAAAGTGCTGCGTTTTCGTCAGTGAAGTGAAGTGAAGTGAAGTGAAGTGAAGTGAAGGGAAGTGAAGTGAAGTGAAGTGAAGTGAAGTGAAGTGAAGTGAAGTGCAGTGAATTGAAGTGAAGTGCAGTGCAGTGTCGAGTTGTTTAGTGTTTCGGTATTGTGTTTTTGACAGTATTGTACTTGCTGTGTGCCGTTTGCCGTGCCTGAGCACCGTAGGGCCTTGCCCTATGGTACAAGGATGGCTGTCCCTCGCCCCCCTGATCGTACATTAAGGTACCGAATAAAAACCGCCAATCTCCCGAACGACCTCAGCAACGCCTTTTTTTCACGATCTCAAATTGCCCACACTAAATGCTTCAAGTCCGGACCCTTCATCATCGTTGGCCTAGCCAGCGATGCAGATCGTGACAATCACATGTCTCCAACGGTAACGGAAAATGTGAAACTCCTCGGCTTTGAGCTTGTCGAAGGACAAGCTCAGATCTCAGCCAGGACAATCCTCGCCCGAAAAATTGATGATTACATACTGAAGAAGACCCCCGAAGATCTCCGTGCAGAGATCGAAGCAAAGAACAATGTGGCAATCGATGACCTTCGCGTTATCGCAAAAGCCCACATGTTGAGGATCCGATTCCGCACACGCCAGGAAGCCCAGACAACCACCCAAAAAGGTATGAAACTCTTTTCACAAATAATCCCACATTATAACACGAACATAGAACAGTACCTTCCAGTCACACAATGTTACAAATGCTATAAGTTCACCCACCGTACCAACCAATGCAAGGAGAGCGATCTCACTTGCTCCAAATTCGCGGCAAAAGGACACGGCTACCAAAACTGCCAAGTCACCACCCTCAAATGCATTAACTGCAATGGGGACCACCCGGCAGTATCCTTCAGATGCCAGGTGAAAAAAAATGCACAGCAACAACAAAACTCCACCACACACACAACACAAACAAACAATTCCTACGCAAAAGCCGCCACTCCCTCCACCCCTACGCCCACAGCACCACCTTCACCTCCAACGCAAAACACCACCACTACCACTATCACTACCACAGACACACAATTCCTAACAGATTTCATTATTAAATATTCCATCGAGATTTCTGGCGGCGACCTCCAAAAACAGGCCGAGGTAATGAACACTCTGCTTGTACAAACTAACTGTCCGACAATTTCATTCCCACCAAACTTCTTTCAACAACACCAACAACACTTCCAGCAAACACATGAACAACACAAACAAACACAAGACAACACCCACACAGCCAAAACCTCCACTCTTCCTCCTGTCCACAACTCACCTGTGAGCGTGGCCAGCAGCGACGACGAAACCGGTGACCTCGTCATCGATGACGACACAACCACCGGTGAGGAAGCAGCCTCTGGGGAAACACAGCCCCTTAGCCCCTGTTCCTCTCATACTACATCCAACACCACAGTAACCACACTCCATGGCTCAACAGTAGTTAAGCGACATTTATTACCAAACCCAGACACTCCACACCAAAGACAAACACGCAACACTAGTAAGAAAACAGTAAAAATATGATCACACTCGTACAATTAAACTGTCGCGGCTACTGGAATGACAGACACCTTATTTCAGAAGCCATACGCTCTATCGATCCAGACATTGTTCTCCTCAACCACACAGGTCTACCCCCTAAACCCATAAAACTGTACGGATACAACACCAGATACACAACAGGAACTCTCCAGGATGGCGTAGCTATCATGGTAAAAAACACTCTAAGACACACACACATAACAGATTGGCCCTCAGCTCACTTTCTGGCAACAAAGATACACACCCAACATGGCCCCCTTCTTGTTGCCACGACATACTGTAGACCTAACACTGGGCTCCCCCTCACAAGTCTTAACACCCTTTTCAATCACACCAACATACCAGTCTATATCTTGGCTGATCTCAATGCAAAACACACAGCCTTCAGGCACAACAACAGCAACAGACACGGACATGAACTCCTACAACTAACACAACTAAAACGTCTCCGTTTCCTTGGACCAGATTTTCCAACCTGCTTCACTCACAATGGAACAGGAAGACCAGACCTCATCCTCTCTAACCGACAGACCTTACCCTTCCACCACCATATCTCCCATGGCCCGCTGTGCGGCTCAGACCACCTTCCAGTTATCCTTAAGATATCCTCCAACCCAATATCAATCCCTTCCCCACCCACCCCTGACTACCACTTGACAAACTGGGACGACTTCAAAAACACACTTACAAACATGCACCGACCAGTACATCTCGACGGGAAAGACTACACAGAATAAGACAATGTCCTCGAGCGACTACAAGACGACATACTCACAGCAGCCGACAGACACACACCAAAACGACAGCACAAAATACACATAGACTTCAGACCCTCTATACGTACACAACGACTACTAACCTGCTACAGAACACGTTTCCTGACAAACATGAACAACCACTTACCAATCTTCCGAGACTTACACATTCTCCGCCGACACATTATTAACAGTCTTCAAGACGATCACAACGCCCACTGGAAAAGTCTAGTCTCCCGTCGACACGGAACCCGCTGCCGCAATCCCACTCAGTTCTGGCGGATGATCCACAGACTGAGGGGATGCCAGCGGGAAAGCTTTGACTACCTTGCAGTGGACGGAGTGCACATCACTGACCCAGCACAGGTGACTGACGTCTTTCGACAGCACTGGACTGACACCTTTCAGACCCACCCTCTTCCCCAACACGAGCCCAGTGGCACACACATAAACTACATCACAGAACACATACAGCAAAACCATGAAGACGTAACACCACACAACAACATTCAACTAACACGCCTGGACCCACACCAATACCTTAGTTCACCCATTGAGGAGGAGGATGTCTCGAGGTTGCTCAGGCACACCCCACGACGCGCCCCAGGCCCATCAGGCATAAACTGGCATATGGTCAGGAACTTACCCCCCGAGACCATATGTAACCTGACAAAGATCTTCAATGCTTCACTTGCTTCCGGGTACTTTCCAAAATTTTTCAAAAAATCTAACATCACTCTTATCCCCAAACCCGGAAAAGACCCACACCTCCCAGAAAGCTACCGCCCCATAAGCTTGTTGGAAGTTCTCGGCAAGACCTTTGAAAGAGCTATTAACCAGCGGTTGAGGGCACACCTCGACAGCGAAGAGCTACTGTCGCCCCAGCAGTTCGGGTTTCGCAGTGGCGCTTCGACCGAGGATGCCCTCAACAGCATAATAGCCTATCTTAACTCTAATAAACTGTACACTAAAACAGCCCTGGTGACAAAAGACGTTAAAAAAGCTTTCGACACTGTCTGGCACATTGGCTTAAAATACAAAATTCGTACAAACTTCAACCTCCCCCCCCTGAGTCAAAAACTTTTATGCAACTTCCTGGACGACAGACAGGCCAGGATTCGCCACCAGGGCACACTATCGGCACCCTTTGCCCCTCAGGCAGGTGTCCCACAAGGTTCGGTACTCTCCCCAACCCTCTACAACATGTACACAGCCGACCTGCCTTCCCCACTTCACAATGACTCGTTAACAATTCAGTACGCAGATGATGTAACACAATTGGCCCGCGCCAGAATGTTAGATCATCTGACAGACAAAATTCAACGAGAACTGACAAGAACAAGCTTATGGGAGCTACAGTGGCGTATAATTTCAAACCCAGAAAAATCTAAGGTGACATACTTCAACAAAAAGTCTGCCGCACCCCGGCAGATATCACTGTACCCAAACTTTCCAAACCCCGTTCCCATACCAATAAGCAATACAAACAAAGTTCTTGGCCTCACCATTGATAAGCACCTTAGATTTAACATACACATCAACCAAAAAGCAGCCATAGCATCTCGGGCCCTGAGCAACCTGGAGAGATTCCGCGACAGCAACACAAAAACAAAACTACACCTCTACAAAGCTTTCATTCTTCCACTACTAACTTACTGTCCCCTTGCCCTGTCTCTCTCTGCTCCTACTAACCTCCTTAAGCTTCAGAGAATCCAGAACCGAGCCATTCGTTTCGCCCTTGGGACGAAGTGGTTCGACTTCAGGACCTCTCTTTCCACCCATGAGGAGGCCAATATCCCCCCTATTAACATAACCCTCCACAACAGAACCCAAAAACAACTAACCCTATTCCACGTCAAACACCCACACACCTACAACCTAATTAACAACCTGCCCCGACCTTACCGCCACCTTCCTCACACCAACCTCCTTGACCCCCCAGACGAGCCCCCTGACCCTGTCTTCAGATAATGGACTCCTCCCTTCTTTCCATACTTTCTCTCTCCCTTTCCCTCCTTTTCTACCCAGCACCCGTACCACTCAAGGTGTCTGAGTGGCATCACCGTCGCTAACCCAATCGGGGGACAGACCCGTGTGTCAACGCCTAGTGGTTTTTTCATATTTTTTGTCTTATGGCTTTGTACTCATATTTTTGTTTTTATACATTATTTTTCTGTCTCGCAGCCTAGGTACTAAGGGGGCACCGGACTGTTCCTGGATCGGGGGTGCGACAAACAACACCCACATTCTCATACCATACCCCCATCTGAGGTAGTGCGCCCGCGTGTCAACACCCAGTGGTTTTTGTTCGTTTTTTGTCTTATGGCTTTGTACTCATTTTTTTGTTTTTGTATATTATTTTTCTGTCTCGCAGCCTGGGTTTTAAGGGGGCACCGGACACTTTCCAAAGGGGGGGTCAGCACTACCACATCCCTTCCAACTGTCGACACGGCCATGGGGCCCACGGGCGTCGGCATGACGTTCCGTTAGAGGCACCCCACCGATGTCTGTCAAGGAGCGGCCAGTACTGATGGTGGGGCGGGGCTCTGGAAGCACGTGCAGAGAGTCCCATTCATCCCCCCCACAGAGGTAGTTGGGTGTGGTCAGGGCTAGACAGGAACACATCCGCACTCCTCCCAGCTGTCGGCATGGCCATGGGGCCCGCGGGCGCCGATTTGGCGTTCCACTCGAGGTACCCCCCCATGTCTGTCAAGGAGAAGCCAGGACTGATGACGGGGCGGGACTCTGGAAGCAACCATGCAGAGAACCCCACTCACATCCCCCCACAGAGGTAGTTGGGTGCGGCGAGTGTCAAGTGTGCTAAGCCACATCCTGTCGTCACTCTATTCATTTTCACAGCCATCATCATACCCCCTAGACAAATCACCCTCAATCACCCATCATCACATCCCCCTTCTAATCACATCGCGGAGCGATCTTTCTTTCCTCCCAACAGGTTACTACCACAGGAACCAGCGCTGCACCACCACCAACAGCAGAAGACACGGGTGGAAGGAAGAGATCACCACCATCATCCTCACACCTCTAATACCAACTCCATTCCACACTATCACCCAAACCTTTTACTAACAAAGTGGTTCGGACACCACGTAAAGCCGTAGGTCCCTCCGCTATACGGAGTACTTTCTTCAAACTTGTCCCTCTTTCTCTAAAAAATAATAAAATACACCAAAAAAAACACTGTCCACTTCCACTGTCTTTCATCTCCAATTAACTTCCCTCCTTCACTCCTTCGTTGTTCGTGACGCGCTGATGGAGAGAGAAGGGCACGCGAATGTGTGGTGGCGGTTTTGCGCTTTGTTGTGCTCGGTGTGGGGGCGGTCTGCTTGGCTCCCGCTTTCTGGTCGCTGTCTCCCTTGCTACGACGGCCCGAAAACAATTACACATAAAAGATGAGCAGTAGCCTACATTTCCAAACAACATACACCACACTACCTTGCACCTGGGTCAAGCCCCAGTGACTTTACTCTTCTACTAAAATTCCCTTCTTTTCACCCCTCTATTCTTCCCTCTATCCCTACTTCCCCCTCCCCCACCTTTTCTCTATTTTTCGATTCGATTCGATTCGCCGAGGCACACTCGTGAGCTACTGCTCAAAGGTAGAGGACGTCGTCGCACTACTAGCAACTCTTATCAACATGACTGGCCGTGGCAAGGGAGGCAAGGGACTTGGAAAGGGAGGAGCCAAGCGTCACCGTAAGGTTCTACGCGATAACATCCAGGGCATCACCAAGCCTGCTATCCGTCGACTGGCTCGCCGAGGTGGCGTCAAGCGCATCTCTGGTCTCATCTATGAGGAGACTCGTGGGGTGCTGAAGGTGTTCCTGGAGAACGTCATCAGAGATGCTGTCACCTACACCGAGCACGCCAAGCGGAAAACTGTTACCGCCATGGACGTTGTCTACGCCCTCAAGCGCCAGGGCCGTACTCTGTACGGATTCGGTGGTTAAGGCTTTTTCCTCTCCATCAGTGTGAACAACAATAACAGCAACAACATATCCCGGACCTTTTTTAGGTCCACAAGAAAATGACAAAGAAGAAAAAATAGACTACTGTTGTCATAGTTGAGCAAAATTAATTCATTTAAGAAATTCTGGGAGGTGATATTAGTATGAATCACTCATTCTTGTTAAATCAAACAAAATTATAATAGTAACAACTTACTAGATATCCAAAACCATGTCCATATGCAACAGGTTACCGTTTTTTCTTCTTATGAATGATTATGTTATGTTATGTTATTAAATCAAACAATTTAATAATAGTCACATCCTAGTAGATATCCAAAACATAATATATATATATATATATATATATATATATATATATATATATATATATATATATATATATATATATATATATATATATATATATATATATATATATATATATAGATATATATATATATAGATATATATATATATATATATATATATATATATATATATATATATATATATATATATATATATATATAGATATATATATATATAGATATATATATATATATATATATATATATATATATATATATATATATATATATATATATATATATATATATATATATATATACATACATACATACACTACCTTCCTAGAGATAAGCACTTGAGCTGTTCCGGGAGCTCGGAGGTATTCCTCAGAGATATGCTGTCAAATCTATTGGTAGGTCGAAATACAAAAGAATTTACGCTCTTATGCATTACAGTAAATTTTAACTTACTTGTACAGAACCATTATGAATAATGATAATATATCTATATCTACCCATCTCATACATACATTTTTAATTAATTTATTTTATTTATATTTTTTGTCGGTAAACATCTCAAAATACTAGTACTCTCCGCCTCTCCTATTGACCTGAGTGGCCTCACACTACCTTCCTAGTGATAAGCACTTGAGCCGTTCCGGGAGCTCGGAGGTATTCCTCAGGGAAGTGCTGTCAAATTGAATGATAGGTCGAAATGGAAATGAATTTACGCTGTTATGCATTACGGTAAATTCTGACTTATTTTCACAGAACAATTATGAATAATAATAATAATAATAATAATAATAATAATAATAATAATAATAATAATAATAATAATAATCTCTCTTTCTCTCTTGTATAGTCCATTCAACTCTCTAGATGTATGAGTATGTGGCTCCGAAGAGGAGCCGGATTGATTGATTGATGATATTGAGTGAAGAGGAGGAGCAGGAAGGTTTACTTCTTCTCGGTCTTCTTGGGAAGGAGCACAGCCTGAATGTTTGGCAGCACACCTCCTTGCGCAATGGTGACTCCAGAGAGGAGCTTATTAAGTTCCTCGTCATTGCGGATGGCCAGCTGAAGGTGACGTGGGATGATGCGAGTCTTCTTGTTGTCGCGGGCGGCGTTACCGGCGAGCTCGAGGACCTCAGCAGCCAGGTACTCCATAACTGCTGCAAGGTACACGGGAGCACCGGCACCTACACGCTCGGCGTAATTGCCCTTTCTAAGGAGGCGATGAATCCTGCCGACGGGGAACTGAAGTCCAGCACGACTGGAACGGGACTTTGACTTTCCCTTCACCTTTCCGCCTTTGCCGCGTCCAGACATGATGACTGTTGTAGCAGTACTGTACCTACGTCGTCGTTAGCTCTGCGATCAAGTAGTGCGTCCGATTTTGTTTTTCCTCTATATAAAAGGGAGATCAGATCAGCCCAGAGCGCAGCTGGACCAATCAGGAGTGGAGGTTGCGTAAGTACACGCGATCCTGAGTAAGAAAGCCAATATATAAGACTTTTCAAAACGCGCGCTCGACGAGGAGGGACAGAGGAGAGAGAGAGAGAGAGGGAGGAGGAAGTTTTCGCCAGACCTCTGCAGCAGACAGTCCTCTCCACCTACCCCTCCACCGCCAAGAGTACCAACTCGCCGGTTCGCCCGTCGCTGAGTTGCTCTGCTCTTCTGGCTTGTCTGCCTGCCAGTCTGCCGTCGTCTTGCGGCCTTGCTCTGACGAGCTGCCTCACGGTGCACTGCTGACCGGGGTGTCTCCCTGTCCGGTTGAGACGCCTGCCCAGTGTTTCCCGTTCCCCTTCCTACCCTTTCCTTGCCCTTTTCTCTCGTTGGCAGACTTGTGCGTTCTGCTGCCCCACACCAAGGGGAGTGACCCCTCTTGTGCTGCTGGTGGCGGACGCCCTTGTGCTCCTTCAAGGGAAATTTTGGCTTCCTTCTGTCTCTCTCTCCTTGTTTTGTTTCCTTTCGCTTCCGCTTGTGAAGCAGCCAGCGATACCCGCGGGGGGGGCACTGATCGCTCTGCCTTCTCTCCCGTGTGGTGGGTCCTGGTTTCTGCACCATTAGACGCATTCCCTTCGGGGCATTACCAGTCCCTTCTGCGACGCCTCCGGGTGGGGAGGGCCTAAAGCTGGTACTGTAGGTAGGGCTGTGACGAACAAACAAAACTATTTTACGCTCCGTTTCTTCTCACACTTCTCTACCCTGACCTTTCTCTTCTTCTCTCGTTAAGCTTTTAACTGTTCACGATACTGCTGCCGTGATGGGGAAGCCCCGTGTCCCTGTGGATTCGGCCGCTCCCGATCCCCCTCCTGAAGAGATGGACACCGCTTCCGTCTCGATGAAGCGTCACCGCCACTCCTCTGCCTCCAGTGAAGACTCTTGCGCTCCTGCCGTCCCGCCTGCCGCTCCTCTCCACAAGAAACCTGCCACTGCCGTTGCCTCCGCCTCCTCCAGTCGCTCTGCTTCAACCTCTGCTCCTGACTCCCTCACCCGCAACGCTTCTGCTACAACTCCCACGCTCGCGAGTCCCGCTCCTGCCTCTGCTGCTACATCTGCCACCGAGGGCCCAGATGATGGGTACACGGTAGTTCAAAACAAGCGCTCTCGTCAACGCTCAAACCTCTCTGCCTCTGCGACGCCCACTGGCTCGGGAAACGATACTCACCCGCTATCTCGCAACACCCCTCTGCTCCGGCCAGCGGTGAGTGTTGCCCGACAGGAGCCCCCACCGTCAGAGTTTCCTGCTTTCCGGGTGCCAGAGCAGGAGGGCTTCCCCACGTCCTACGATGCGGTGGCGGCGCTGGAGACGGAGTTTCCACAACTCCGGATGCGAAACATCATCGGGAAGGACGGAAGCACTGTCCTTCTCCCGACGACCGAGGAGAGCTTCCAGACGCTAGCGGGGCTGGCTGCCGACCCTGGTGCCTGGCTGATTCTCGTCAGGCTGGACCCAGGTATACGTACTACGAGGGGCATCGTCATGGGCTACCCTACGAGGATGCCTGTCTCCCTCCTGAAGAGGCACCCGCAGGTGGAAGAGGCGACCCGCTGCACCACAACCAGGCTGCGGGAGGAGACGCGGCAAGTGCTCGTGACTGTGAGGGGCCCGCTCCCGCCTCATCTCGATCTAGGGAACTGGGGCACATTCTACATCCGCCCGTTTGTCCCAGAGCCTCTCCGCTGCTTTCGCTGCCAACGTTACGGTCATCACAAGGACCATTGCTCCCGGCCTGCGGCTTGCGGCATTTGCAGCGGGCAGCACTGGACAGAAACGTGCCTGGTCCGCTACAAACAGAAGCTCGAGGTGACGCACCGCTGTGTGAATTGTCGGCAGGAGCACCACGCGTGGAACCTGGCCTGTCCGGTCAGGCTGCGTCTGGTCGAGCTAGGCAGGGAAAGGCAGGCTCGATGGGTAGAGACCCAGCAACTCAAAACCTCGACGCCAGCGCCTCCAGGTACGTTTGTGTGGGGGTCGCAGTCCACGACGACTCCTTCGCCGCCGCTCGGTCGAGACGAATTCCCCCCTCTCTCCAGCCGGGACGCCCTGTCTGCCCAGGCTCCTCTGCCTCCTCCTCCTCCCCCGACGGCACCTCCCCCTCTCTTCGGCGAGCCGTCTTCCCGTGCCTCGGAGCCACCTCCTCTTGCCGCGGCCGTATCTCCCGCTGCCCCCCTGCTTCAGTCGCAGCCAGTCCCCTCCCCCTCACATCAGCTGCCTCCAAATGTCTTCGTCATGACGGCGGAGGTGATGAAGGACTTTGCGAGAGAGCTCACTCTGAATGTGGCCAAAACCTTCCAGGCGGCTTCGGGAGTCAAGATCGACTTGGCGGCATTCGAGAAACTGGCGGACTCACTCGCGACAAACCTGGTTCGCAACATGCAAGAGAGTCAGGCGCAGATGAACATGCCTCCACCACCGGCCCGAGCGCCGCGTCAGTCTCCCTCACCGGCCCGCGCGCCGCGCCAGTCTCCCTCACCGTCCCCCGCTCCAGGCCGGGAGAGAGTCAGCAGGAAGCCGTCGCTATCGCCGGCTCCCAGGGGCTTGTCGCCACGCGACCCACGACTCCAGGCGTGCCGGGGGCCCGCAGAGACTCAAACACCTTGCGTTTCTGCCAGTGGAACTGTTGTGGATTGCGCGCCCACTATGCCACCCTCCTCGAAGCCTGTAAAACGGATTCAATAGATATCTTCTTGCTGCAGGAGACTCTACTCCCTGAGGAGATATCCATCACTCTGCCCCTATACAACGCTTATCACCTACCGTTCGTACAGCAGGAGTCCAGGGGCCTGACCATCTTCGCGCGCAAGGAGCTCCGCTGCACTGTCCTCGACCCCCCTCTGGTATGTGGTGAAGGTGTGGAGAGGCAGGCGCTGCGGATAGACGCGCTTGGTGGCAGCATCGTGGTGTATAATATCTACCGTCCGCAGCAGGCCGCCCTCGATGTAAACGCAGTTTTTGGCCTTGCCTCGTACGAGAACTTACTCGTCGCAGGTGATTTCAACTGCCATCACCCCTGGTTGGGGTCACATAGAACTGCAAACAATGCTGGCAGGGCCCTCTTCGCTTCGTTTGAGGACTCTGGCCATGTCTCTTTGCTAAATGACACAAGTTGCCCCACGCACCAGCACCAAGGCCGCCTCGATCTTGCATTCATCTCATCGCCCTTAGCTCGATCCTCCTCATGGCGTCTCCACCCGACGCTCTCCTCTGACCACTTTGGTATCTTCATCGACGTTGCTGTTTCTCGTATTCCTCCCCCTCCAACTCCAAGACGTTTCCTTATGGGGCAGGCCGACTGGGGTCGATTTAAGGACAGGGCTGACATCCTGTTCGAAGAGACCGACTTTTGCTTACCACTTGATGAGAGAGCTGAGCTGGTGTCCTCCACCATCTTGAATGCAGCGCGCCTTGCTATCCCCACCTCCACCCGGGTATACAGGCGCGCGTACAGGGACGCCTGGATATACACTCCCAGGGTGAGGGAGTTAAACAACCGCCTCAACGCAGCACGGAAGCTTTTTCGCCGACACCCGTCAGAAATTAGTCGCCGCTATCTCCAGAGTGTGGCTAGGCATGCAAACGAAGAAAAGACCAAACTTCGTGAGCAGGCCTGGCAGTCGTGGTGCCACTCTCTCGGAGCTCACACTCCGATCGGAGACATGTGGCGCACCGTGAAATCGATCTATCATGGCCGGCCTCCTGCCTTGCCCCACCACCCCCACCCGCAGGCAGAGGCTGAAAACCTTGCGAATAACTTTGCTGTGAGGACTTCCCCCGCCCTACTCCCTGTGAGGACCCGCGATTTGCAAGAGCGGCTCTCTGGTGATAGGCATGAGCGTGTCACTCTTGCTTGTGGGGAAGACGCTGCCACTGATGCCCCTTTCACACTTGGCGAGCTTGACAATGCTTTTCCCCGCAAACAGGACACTGCACCTGGTGCTGACGAGATTACATACTCGATGATATCTCATCTTGGCCGCGCAGCAAGGAGTGTGCTGCTCGGCCTATACAACAAGTCCCTTGCTGAAGGATCGCCACCTGCGGCCTGGAAGACTGCCACTATCATCCCTATTCCAAAGCCAAACGACCCGGGTGCCACGAGACCCATCTCCTTACTCAGCTGCGTGGGTAAGATCATGGAGCGAATGGTATTGGCGCGACTACAGTGGCAGGTAGGGCCGCTACCCCCGCATCTCTTTGCCTTCCAGCGGCATCGCAGCACCACCACCTGCCTTCTCACACTCCTTGGTAAGCTCCGCTCCAGGTCAGGGCTCGTCGTCTTCCTAGACCTCGAAAAGGCGTTTGAGCTAGCTAGCACGCTCGCAATCCTTGACACGCTCGCTACCAAGGGCATCAAAGGGAAACTCCTCTGCTGGCTGCGGGAGTACTTGCGCGAGCGCACCGCCAGAGTTAAATTCCAGGAGTACTTTTCGAGAATACACTCACACAAGCTTGGTACACCTCATGGCGGCTTCCTCAGCCCATATCTATTTAATATTCTTGTTGAAAACCTGCTCCACGTTGACTACGCTCCTGGGTCGCTCCTCCTCGTTTACGCAGACGACTTGGCCCTATACCTGCCAAAACGTAACGTTGCGAGGACAGCTCCTCTTGCATTACGAACTCTCCACCACCAGTGTGAGTCCCTTGGCCTAAAAATCAACCCTCGCAAGACAAAGTATATGACTTTTGGAATGCCTCCACTATCTCAGCCACTCCTCCTGGGTGGTGAGCCACTATCGCACGTCACTGCACACAAATACCTTGGCATCTTCCTAGACCGCGGCCTCACCTTCAAACAACATATCAATTACATCAGTGACCGTACAGCTGCCCGGATCAATGTGCTCAGGTACATTTCCGGGAGGGGGTTAGGTGCCTCACCATCTGTCCTCCGCACCTTCTATGTAGCAGCCATCCGCTCCATCATTGACTATGCCGCCCCTTGTCTACCAGGTCTCTATGCTTCTCACGTTCACCACCTCGAAGTTCTTCAAAACAAGGCCATGAGGACGATACTGCGTGCGCCCCCCTGGACCGCCATCGTCACGCTCCGCGAAGAATGTCGTATCCCGTCAATCCACCACCGCATTTTTGCGCGCACCTGTGTCGCATTTACGCAACATGTCCGCCGTTGGCCCAACTCCTCCCTCAGCAGGAGTTTCCTCCACGCATTCCCACGACCCCTCGCTGACCGCCCTGACGGAGACATTCTACATGCTGCTGTTGATGCCGCAAGACGCCTTGGTGTCGACGCCTCTGTGCGCAGCGAGCCTGATCTCGCACTTCCCGACTACATGCCACCGCCACCTTGGTCTCCTCCGCTATTCGAGGTTATCCCCAGCCCTCACGCTCGTCCTCGGGCCCTTCACCCCCGCCAACTCCACCAGGAGGCCCTTGAGGGCATTCATGACTGCCTATCGCCTACTGCGCTTCTGTACTACACAGACGGCTCAGTGGGTGAGAGGGGAGCTGCAGGTGCTGCTATCATTCATGGTAACGTCACGATCAGCCACCGCCTACCAACTCACGCCACCAGCTTTCAGGCTGAGCTCGTCGCCATTCTACTTGCACTGCGACACGCCAGCGACGCAGCAGCTACCGGTGTTTACACCCACACGCACATCTTCACAGACTCTCTCACCTCGCTCCAGTCTCTACGTGCGCCATTTTCCAATGATAACCACCAGCTAATCTCTTCTGTTTTGATGCAAATCCAGCTCTTGTTTCAATATGGAATCACCGTTGTCTGCCACTGGGTGCCTGGCCACGTCGACGTCCGTGGCAACGAACAGGCTGATGCTGCCGCACGAGTTGCCAGTACACGTGCATTCGTCACATTCCCTGTCGTCCGCAGCATGACCTCAATTACCACTGAAATTAACACCGCTGCCCTGGCCTGTACACGCAGATATTTCGACGAGAAGTTGGCGGAGGGAACCAGCTCCACCACATGGTACCTGAATGCCACTGACCGCCTTCCGCTTCCATCCCTCGATCTTCCACCTGGAGTTGCATACGCCATAACTCGCCCCAGACTCGGGTACGCCTGTCGCTCTGAGGTGATTACACGAGAGCTTTATGAGTGCCCCTTCTGCTACTCGTACGACCGCCACCCGCTCCTCCACTATCTCCTACACTGCCCCACTACACAAGCTCTCCGAGGTGGGAGACACACACATGGCGACAATCACGTAAACGCTGCTGCAAATGTTGTATTGCAAACTCCTTTTGAGGTTTTGGTGCGGGTCTGCCAGGACTGCCCCCCTCCCCGTTGAAATGTGACATTCGAAGCAACCTGTAACGGGCTTTCTATGCCCGTGTGTCCTTCATAGGACACAATATTAAAAAAAAAAAAAAAAAAAAAATCGGACGCACTACTTGATCGCAGAGCTAACGACGACGTAGGTACAGTACTGCTACAACAGTCATCATGTCTGGACGCGGCAAAGGCGGAAAGGTGAAAGGAAAGTCAAAGTCCCGTTCCAGTCGTGCTGGACTTCAGTTCCCCGTCGGCAGGATTCATCGCCTCCTTAGAAGGGGCAATTACGCCGAGCGTGTAGGTGCCGGTGCTCCCGTGTACCTTGCAGCAGTTATGGAGTACCTGGCTGCTGAGGTCCTCGAGCTCGCCGGTAACGCCGCCCGCGACAACAAGAAGACTCGCATCATCCCACGTCACCTTCAGCTGGCCATCCGCAATGACGAGGAACTTAATAAGCTCCTCTCTGGAGTCACCACTGCGCAAGGAGGTGTGCTGCCAAACATTCAGGCTGTGCTCCTTCCCAAGAAGACCGAGAAGAAGTAAACCTTCCTGCTCCTCCTCTTCACTCAATATCATCAATCAATCAATCCGGCTCCTCTTCGGAGCCACATACTCATACATCTAGAGAGTTGAATGGACTATACAAGAAAGAAAGAGAGATTATTATTATTATTATTATTATTATTATTATTATTATTATTATTATTATTATTATTATTCATAATTGTTCTGTGAAAATAAGTCAGAATTTACCGTAATGCATAACAGCGTAAATTCATTTCCATTTCGACCTATCATTCAATTTGACAGCACTTCCCTGAGGAATACCTCCGAGCTCCCGGAACGGCTCAAGTGCGTATCACTAGGAAGGTAGTGTGAGGCCACTCAGGTCAATAGGAGAGGCGGAGAGTACTAGTATTTTGAGATGTTTACCGACAAACAATATAAATAAAATAAATTAATTAAAAATGTATGTATGAGATGGGTAGATATAGATATATTATCATTATTCATAATGGTTCTGTACAAGTAAGTTAAAATTTACTGTAATGCATAAGAGCGTAAATTCTTTTGTATTTCGACCTACCAATAGATTTGACAGCATATCTCTGAGGAATACCTCCGAGCTCCCGGAACAGCTCAAGTGCTTATCTCTCTCTCTCTCTCTCTCTCTCTCTCTCTCTCTCTCTCTCTCTCTCTCTCTCTCTCTCTCTCTCATATATATATATCTATATATATATATATATATATATATATATATATATATATATATATATATATATATATATATATATATATATATATATTTATTTATATATATATATATATTTATTTATATATATATATATTATGTTTTGGATATCTACTAGGATGTGACTATTATTAAATTGTTTGATTTAATAACATAACATAACATAATCATTCATAAGAAGAAAAAACGGTAACCTGTTGCATCTGGACATGGTTTTGGATATCTAGTAAGTTGTTACTATTATAATTTTGTTTGATTTAACAAGAATGAGTGATTCATACTAATATCACCTCCCAGAATTTCTTAAATGAATTAATTTTGCTCAACTATGACAACAGTAGTCTCTTTTTTCTTCTTTTTCATTTTCTTGTGGACCTAAAAAAGGTCCGGGATATGTTGTTGCTGTTATTGTTGTTCACACTGATGGAGAGGAAAAAGCCTTAACCACCGAATCCGTACAGAGTACGGCCCTGGCGCTTGAGGGCGTAGACAACGTCCATGGCGGTAACAGTTTTCCGCTTGGCGTGCTCGGTGTAGGTGACCGCATCTCTGATGACGTTCTCCAGGAACACCTTCAGCACCCCACGAGTCTCCTCATAGATGAGACCAGAGATGCGCTTGACGCCACCTCGGCGAGCCAGTCGACGGATAGCAGGCTTGGTGATGCCCTGGATGTTATCGCGTAGAACCTTACGGTGACGCTGGGCTCCTCCCTTTCCAAGTCCCTTGCCTCCCTTGCCACGGCCAGTCATGTTGATAAGAGTTGCTAGTAGTGCGACGACGTCCTCTACCTTTGAGCAGTAGCTCACGAGTGTGCCTCGGCGAATCGAATCGAATCGAATCGAAAAATAGAGAAAAGGTGGGGGAGGGGGAAGTAGGGATAGATGGAAGAATAGAGGGGTGAAAAGAAGGGAATTTTAGTAGAAGAGTAAAGTCACTGGGGCTTGACCCAGGTGCAAGGTAGTGTGGTGTATGTTGTTTTTTAAATGTAGGCTACTGCTCATCTTTTTTGTGTAATTGTTTTCGGGCCGTCGTAGCAAGGGAGACAGCGACCAGAAAGAGGGAGCCAAGCAGACCGCCCCCACACCGAGCAAAACAAAGCGCAAAACCGCCACCACACATTCGCGTGCCCTTCTCTCTCCATCAGCGCGTCACGAACAACGAAGGAGTGAAGGAGGGAAGTTAATTGGAGATGAAAGACAGTGGAAGTGGACAGTGTTTTTTTTTGGTGTATTTTATTATTTTTTAGAGAAAGAGGGACAAGTTTGAAGAAAGTACTCCGTATAGCGGAGGGACCTACGGCTTTACGTGGTGTCCGAACCAATTTGTTAGTAAAAGGTTTGGGTGATAGTGTGGAATGGAGTTGTTATTAGAGGTGTGAGGATGATGGTGGTGATCTCTTCCTTCCACCCGTGTCTTCTGCTGTTGGTGGTGGTGCAGCGCTGGTTACTGTGGTAGTAACCTGTTGGGAGGAAAGAAAGATCGCTCCGCGATGTGATTAGAAGGGGGATGTGATGATGGGTGATTGAGGGTGATTTGTCTAGGGGGTATGATGGTGGCTGTGAAAATGAATAGAGTGAAGACAGGATGTGGCTTAGCACACTTGACACTCGCCGCACCCAACTACCTCTGTGGGGGGATGTGAGTGGGGTTCTCTGCATGGTTGCTTCCAGAGTCCCGCCCCGTCATCAGTCCTGGCTTCTCCTTGACAGACATGGGGGGTACCTCGAGTGGAACGCCAAATCGGCGCCCGCGGGCCCCATGGCCATGCCGACAGCTGGGAGGAGTGCGGATGTGTTCCTGTCTAGCCCTGACCCCACCCAACTACCTCTGTGGGGGGGATGAATGGGAATCTCTGCACGTGCTTCCAGAGCCCCGCCCCACCATCAGTACTGGCCGCTCCTTGACAGACATCGGGGGGGTGCCTCTAACGGAACGTCATGCCGACGCCCGTGGGCCCCATGGCCGTGTCGACAGTTGGAAGGGATGTGGTAGTGCTGACCCCCCTTTGGAAAGTGTCCGGTGCCCCCTTAAAACCCAGGCTGCGAGACAGAAAAATAATATACAAAAACAAAAATATGAGTACAAAGCCATAAGACAAAAAACGAACAAAAACCACTGGGTGTTGACACGCGGGCGCACTACCTCAGCTGGGGGTATGGTATGAGAATGTGGGTGTTGTTTGTCGCACCCCCGATCCAGGAACAGTCCGGTGCCCCCTTAGTACCTAGGCTGCGAGACAGAAAAATAATGTATAAAAACAAAAATATGAGTACAAAGCCATAAGACAAAAAATATGAAAAAACCACTAGGCGTTGACACACGGGTCTGTCCCCCGATTGGGTTAGCGACGGTGATGCCACTCAGACACCTTGAGTGGTACGGGTGCTGGGTAGAAAAGGAGGGAAAGGGAGACGGAAAGTATGGAAAGAAGGGAGGAGTCCATTATCTGAAGACAGGGTCAGGGGGCTCGTCTGGGGGGTCAAGGAGGTTGGTGTGAGGAAGGTGGCGGTAAGGTCGGGGCAGGTTGTTAATTAGGTTGTAGGTGTGTGGGTGTTTGACGTGGAATAGGGTTAGTTGTTTTTGGGTTCTGTTGTGGAGGGTTATGTTAATAGGGGGGATATTGGCCTCCTCATGGGTGGAAAGAGAGGTCCTGAAGTCGAACCACTTCGTCCCAAGGGCGAAACGAATGGCTCGGTTCTGGATTCTCTGAAGCTTAAGGAGGTTAGTAGGAGCAGAGAGAGACAGGGCAAGGGGACAGTAAGTTAGTAGTGGAAGAATGAAAGCTTTGTAAAGGTGTAGTTTTGTTTTTGTGTTGCTGTCGCGGAATCTCTCCAGGTTGCTCAGGGCCCGAGATGCTATGGCTGCTTTTTGGTTGATGTGTATGTTAAATCTAAGGTGCTTATCAATGGTGAGGCCAAGAACTTTGTTTGTATTGCTTATTGGTATGGGAACGGGGTTTGGAAAGTTTGGGTACAGTGATATCTGCCGGGGTGCGGCAGACTTTTTGTTGAAGTATGTCACCTTAGATTTTTCTGGGTTTGAAATTATACGCCACTGTAGCTCCCATAAGCTTGTTCTTGTCAGTTCTCGTTGAATTTTGTCTGTCAGATGATCTAACATTCTGGCGCGGGCCAATTGTGTTACATCATCTGCGTACTGAATTGTTAACGAGTCATTGTGAAGTGGGGAAGGCAGGTCGGCTGTGTACATGTTGTAGAGGGTTGGGGAGAGTACCGAACCTTGTGGGACACCTGCCTGAGGGGCAAAGGGTGCCGATAGTGTGCCCTGGTGGCGAATCCTGGCCTGTCTGTCGTCCAGGAAGTTGCATAAAAGTTTTTGAATCAGGGGGGGGAGGTTGAAGTTTGTACGAATTTTGTATTTTAAGCCAATGTGCCAGACAGTGTCGAAAGCTTTTTTAACGTCTTTTGTCACCAGGGCTGTTTTAGTGTACAGTTTATTAGAATTAAGATAGGCTATTATGCTGTTGAGGGCATCCTCGGTCGAAGCGCCACTGCGAAACCCGAACTGCTGGGGCGACAGTAGCTCTTCGCTGTCGAGGTGTGCCCTCAACCGCTGGTTAATAGCTCTTTCAAAGGTCTTGCCGAGAACTTCCAACAAGCTTATGGGGCGGTAGCTTTCTGGGAGGTGTGGGTCTTTTCCGGGTTTGGGGATAAGAGTGATGTTAGATTTTTTGAAAAATTTTGGAAAGTACCCGGAAGCAAGTGAAGCATTGAAGATCTTTGTCAGGTTACATATGGTCTCGGGGGGTAAGTTCCTGACCATATGCCAGTTTATGCCTGATGGGCCTGGGGCGCGTCGTGGGGTGTGCCTGAGCAACCTCGAGACATCCTCCTCCTCAATGGGTGAAATAAGGTATTGGTGTGGGTCCAGGCGTGTTAGTTGAATGTTGTTGTGTGGTGTTACGTCTTCATGGTTTTGCTGTATGTGTTCTGTGATGTAGTTTATGTGTGTGACACTGGGCTCGTGTTGGGGAAGAGGGTGGGTCTGAAAGGTGTCAGTCCAGTGCTGTCGAAAGACGTCAGTCACCTGTGCTGGGTCAGTGATGCGCACTCCGTCCACTGCAAGGTAGTCAAAGCTCTCCCGCTGGCATCCCCTCAGTCTGTGGATCATCCGCCAGAACTGAGTGGGATTGCGGCAGCGGGTTCCGTGTAGACGGGAGACTAGACTTTTCCAGTGGGCGTTGTGATCGTCTTGAAGACTGTTAATAATGTGTCGGCGAAGAATGTGTAAGTCTCGGAAGATTGGTAAGTGGTTGTTCATGTTTGTCAGGAAACGTGTTCTGTAGCAGGTTAGTAGTCGTTGTGTACGTATAGAGGGTCTGAAGTCTATGTGTATTTTGTATTGTCGTTTTGGTGTGTGTCTGTCGGCTGCTGTGAGTATGTCGTCTTGTAGTCGCTCGAGGGCATTGTCTGTTTCTGTGTAGTCTTTCCCGTCGAGATGTAGTAGAGGCTGGAGCGGCTGGAGAGCGCTGGATCCTTCCTCCTCGGAGTCTGGGTGAAGACTGCCTCGGCGAATCGAATCGAATCGAAAAATAGAGAAAAGGTGGGGGAGGGGGAAGTAGGGATAGAGGGAAGAATAGAGGGGTGAAAAGAAGGGAATTTTAGTAGAAGAGTAAAGTCACTGGGGCTTGACCCAGGTGCAAGGTAGTGTGGTGTATGTTGTTTTTAAATGTAGGCTACTGCTCATCTTTTTTGTGTAATTGTTTTCGGGCCGTCGTAGCAAGGGAGACAGCGACCAGAAAGCGGGAGCCAAGCAGACCGCCCCCACACCGAGCAAAACAAAGCGCAAAACCGCCACCACACATTCGCGTGCCCTTCTCTCTCCATCAGCGCGTCACGAACAACGAAGGAGTGAAGGAGGGAAGTTAATTGGAGATGAAAGACAGTGGAAGTGGACAGTGTTTTTTTTGGTGTATTTTATTATTTTTTAGAGAAAGAGGGACAAGTTTGACGAAAGTACTCCGTATAGCGGAGGGACCTACGGCTTTACGTGGTGTCCGAACCACTTTGTTAGTAAAAGGTTTGGGTGATAGTGTGGAATGGAGTTGTTATTAGAGGTGTGAGGATGATGGTGGTGATCTCTTCCTTCCACCCGTGTCTTCTGCTGTTGGTGGTGGTGCAGCGCTGGTTCCTGTGGTAGTAACCTGTTGGGAGGAAAGAAAGATCGCTCCGCGATGTGATTAGAAGGGGTATGTGATGATGGGTGATTGAGGGTGATTTGTCTAGGGGGTATGATGATGGCTGTGAAAATGAATAGAGTGACGACAGGATGTGGCTTAGCACACTTGACACTCGCCGCACCCAACTACCTCTGTGGGGGGATGTGAGTGGGGTTCTCTGCATGGTTGCTTCCAGAGTCCCGCCCCGTCATCAGTCCTGGCTTCTCCTTGACAGACATGGGGGGGTACCTCGAGTGGAACGCCAAATCGGCGCCCGCGGGCCCCATGGCCATGCCGACAGCTGGGAGGAGTGCGGATGTGTTCCTGTCTAGCCCTGACCACACCCAACTACCTCTGTGGGGGGGATGAATGGGAATCTCTGCACGTGCTTCCAGAGCCCCGCCCCACCATCAGTACTGGCCGCTCCTTGACAGACATCGGGGGGGTGCCTCTAACGGAACGTCATGCCGACGCCCGTGGGCCCCATGGCCGTGTCGACAGTTGGAAGGGATGTGGTAGTGCTGACCCCCCCTTTGGAAAGTGTCCGGTGCCCCCTTAAAACCCAGGCTGCGAGACAGAAAAATAATATACAAAAACAAAAATATGAGTACAAAGCCATAAGACAAAAAACGAACAAAAACCACTGGGTGTTGACACGCGGGCGCACTACCTCAGATGGGGGTATGGTATGAGAATGTGGGTGTTGTTTGTCGCACCCCCGATCCAGGAACAGTCCGGTGCCCCCTTAGTACCTAGGCTGCGAGACAGAAAAATAATGTATAAAAACAAAAATATGAGTACAAAGCCATAAGACAAAAAATATGAAAAAACCACTAGGCGTTGACACACGGGTCTGTCCCCCGATTGGGTTAGCGACGGTGATGCCACTCAGACACCTTGAGTGGTACGGGTGCTGGGTAGAAAAGGAGGGAAAGGGAGAGAGAAAGTATGGAAAGAAGGGAGGAGTCCATTATCTGAAGACAGGGTCAGGGGGCTCGTCTGGGGGGTCAAGGAGGTTGGTGTGAGGAAGGTGGCGGTAAGGTCGGGGCAGGTTGTTAATTAGGTTGTAGGTGTGTGGGTGTTTGACGTGGAATAGGGTTAGTTGTTTTTGGGTTCTGTTGTGGAGGGTTATGTTAATAGGGGGGATATTGGCCTCCTCATGGGTGGAAAGAGAGGTCCTGAAGTCGAACCACTTCGTCCCAAGGGCGAAACGAATGGCTCGGTTCTGGATTCTCTGAAGCTTAAGGAGGTTAGTAGGAGCAGAGAGAGACAGGGCAAGGGGACAGTAAGTTAGTAGTGGAAGAATGAAAGCTTTGTAGAGGTGTAGTTTTGTTTTTGTGTTGCTGTCGCGGAATCTCTCCAGGTTGCTCAGGGCCCGAGATGCTATGGCTGCTTTTTGGTTGATGTGTATGTTAAATCTAAGGTGCTTATCAATGGTGAGGCCAAGAACTTTGTTTGTATTGCTTATTGGTATGGGAACGGGGTTTGGAAAGTTTGGGTACAGTGATATCTGCCGGGGTGCGGCAGACTTTTTGTTGAAGTATGTCACCTTAGATTTTTCTGGGTTTGAAATTATACGCCACTGTAGCTCCCATAAGCTTGTTCTTGTCAGTTCTCGTTGAATTTTGTCTGTCAGATGATCTAACATTCTGGCGCGGGCCAATTGTGTTACATCATCTGCGTACTGAATTGTTAACGAGTCATTGTGAAGTGGGGAAGGCAGGTCGGCTGTGTACATGTTGTAGAGGGTTGGGGAGAGTACCGAACCTTGTGGGACACCTGCCTGAGGGGCAAAGGGTGCCGATAGTGTGCCCTGGTGGCGAATCCTGGCCTGTCTGTCGTCCAGGAAGTTGCATAAAAGTTTTTGAATCAAGGGGGGGAGGTTGAAGTTTGTACGAATTTTGTATTTTAAGCCAATGTGCCAGACAGTGTCGAAAGCTTTTTTAACGTCTTTTGTCACCAGGGCTGTTTTAGTGTACAGTTTATTAGAATTAAGATAGGCTATTATGCTGTTGAGGGCATCCTCGGTCGAAGCGCCACTGCGAAACCCGAACTGCTGGGGCGACAGTAGCTCTTCGCTGTCGAGGTGTGCCCTCAACCGCTGGTTAATAGCTCTTTCAAAGGTCTTGCCGAGAACTTCCAACAAGCTTATGGGGCGGTAGCTTTCTGGGAGGTGTGGGTCTTTTCCGGGTTTGGGGATAAGAGTGATGTTAGATTTTTTGAAAAATTTTGGAAAGTACCCGGAAGCAAGTGAAGCATTGAAGATCTTTGTCAGGTTACATATGGTCTCGGGGGGTAAGTTCCTGACCATATGCCAGTTTATGCCTGATGGGCCAGGGGCGCGTCGTGGGGTGTGCCTGAGCAACCTCGAGACATCCTCCTCCTCAATGGGTGAAATAAGGTATTGGTGTGGGTCCAGGCGTGTTAGTTGAATGTTGTTGTGTGGTGTTACGTCTTCATGGTTTTGCTGTATGTGTTCTGTGATGTAGTTTATGTGTGTGACACTGGGCTCGTGTTGGGGAAGAGGGTGGGTCTGAAAGGTGTCAGTCCAGTGCTGTCGAAAGACGTCAGTCACCTGTGCTGGGTCAGTGATGCGCACTCCGTCCACTGCAAGGTAGTCAAAGCTCTCCCGCTGGCATCCCCTCAGTCTGTGGATCATCCGCCAGAACTGAGTGGGATTGCGGCAGCGGGTTCCGTGTAGACGGGAGACTAGACTTTTCCAGTGGGCGTTGTGATCGTCTTGAAGACTGTTAATAATGTGTCGGCGAAGAATGTGTAAGTCTCGGAAGATTGGTAAGTGGTTGTTCATGTTTGTCAGGAAACGTGTTCTGTAGCAGGTTAGTAGTCGTTGTGTACGTATAGAGGGTCTGAAGTCTATGTGTATTTTGTATTGTCGTTTTGGTGTGTGTCTGTCGGCTGCTGTGAGTATGTCGTCTTGTAGTCGCTCGAGGGCATTGTCTATTTCTGTGTAGTCTTTCCCGTCGAGATGTAGTGGTCGGTGCATGTTTGTAAGTGTGTTTTTGAAGTCGTCCCAGTTTGTCAAGTGGTAGTCAGGGGTGGGTGGGGAAGGGATTGATATTGGGTTGGAGGATATCTTAAGGATAACTGGAAGGTGGTCTGAGCCGCAAAGCGGGCCATGGGAGATATGGTGGTGGAAGGGTAAGGTCTGTCGGTTAGAGAGGATGAGGTCTGGTCTTCCTGTTCCATTGTGAGTGAAGCAGGTTGGAAAATCTGGTCCAAGGAAACGGAGACGTTTTAGTTGTGTTAGTTGTAGGAGTTCCTGTCCGTGTCTGTTGCTGTTGTTGTGCCTGAAGGCTGTGTGTTTTGCATTGAGATCAGCCAAGATATAGACTGGTATGTTGGTGTGATTGAAAAGGGTGTTAAGACTTGTGAGGGGGAGCCCAGTGTTAGGTCTACAATATGTCGTGGCAACAAGAAGGGGTCCATGTTGGGTGTGTATCTTTGTTGCCAGAAAGTGAGCTGAGGGCCAATCTGTTATGTGTGTGTGTCTTAGAGTGTTTTTTACCATGATAGCTACGCCATCATGGAGAGTTCCTGTTGTGTATCTGGTGTTGTATCCGTACAGTTTTATGGGTTTAGGGGGTAGACCTGTGTGGTTGAGGAGAACAATGTCTGGATCGATAGAGCGTATGGCTTCTGAAATAAGGTGTCTGTTATTCCAGTAGCCGCGACAGTTTAATTGTACGAGTGTGATCATATTTTTACTGTTTTCTTACTAGTGTTGCGTGTTTGTCTTTGGTGTGGAGTGTCTGGGTTTGGTAATAAATGTCGCTTAACTACTGTTGAGCCATGGAGTGTGGTTACTGTGGTGTTGGATGTAGTAGGAGAGGAACAGGGGCTAAGGGGCTGTGTTTCCCCAGAGGCTGCTTCCTCACCGGTGGTTGTGTCGTCATCGATGACGAGGTCACCGGTTTCGTCGTCGCTGCTGGCCTCGCTCACAGGTGAGTTGTGGACAGGAGGAAGAGTGGAGGTTTTGGCTGTGTGGGTGTTTTCTTGTGTTTGTTTGTGTTGTTCGTGTGTTTGCTGGAAGTGTTGTTGGTGTTGTTGAAAGAAGTTTGGTGGGAATGAAATTGTCGGACAGTTATTTTGTACAAGCAGAGTGTTCATTACCTCGGCCTGTTTTTGGAGGTCGCCGCCAGAAATCTCGATGGAATATTTAATAATGAAATCTGTTAGGAATTGTTTGTCTGTGGTAGTGGTAGTGGTAGTGGTGGTGTTTTGCGTTGGAGGTGAAGGTGGTGCTGTGGGCGTAGGGGTGGAGGGAGTGGCGGCTTTTGCGTAGGAATTGTTTGTTTGTGTTGTGTGTGTGGTGGAGTTTTGTTGTTGCTGTGCATTTTTCTTCACCTGGCATCTGAAGGATACTGCCGGGTGGTCCCCATTGCAGTTAATGCATTTGAGGGTGGTGACTTGGCAGTTTTGGTAGCCGTGTCCTTTTGCCGCGCATTTGGAGCAAGTGAGATCGCTCTCCTTGCATTGGTTGGTACGGTGGGTGAACTTATAGCATTTGTAACATTGTGTGACTGGAAGGTACTGTTCTATGTTCGTGTTATAATGTGGGATTATTTGTGAAAAGAGTTTCATACCTTTTTGGGTGGTTGTCTGGGCTTCCTGGCGTGTGCGGAATCGGATCTTCAACATGTGGGCTTTTGCGATAACGCGAAGGTCATCGATTGCCACATTGTTCTTTGCTTCGATCTCTGCACGGAGATCTTCGGGGGTCTTCTTCAGTAGGTAATCATCAATTTTTCGGGCGAGGATTGTCCTGGCTGAGATCTGAGCTTGTCCTTCGACAAGCTCAAAGCCGAGGAGTTTCAAATTTTCCGTTACCGTTGGAGACATGTGATTGTCACGATCTGCATCGCTGGCTAGGCCAACGATGATGAAGGGTCCGGACTTGAAGCATTTAGTGTGGGCAATTTGAGATCGTGAAAAAAAGGCGTTGCTGAGGTCGTTCGGGAGATTGGCGGTTTTTATTCGGTACCTTAATGTCCGATCAGGGGGGCGAGGGACAGCCATCCTTGTACCATAGGGCAAGGCCCTACGGTGCTCAGGCACGGCAAACGGCACACAGCAAGTACAATACTGTCAAAAACACAATACTGAAACACTAAAACAACTCGACACTGCACTGCACTGCACTTCACTTCAATTCACTGCACTTCACTTCACTTCTTTTCACTTCACTTCACTTCACTTCACTTCACTTCACTTCACTTCACTTCACATCACTTCACTGACGAAAACGCAGCACTTTAACACTCACCCGGCACTTTTATAAACAGCAGGGCAGCCTGGTGGCCGCGCAAGTGTTTACAAGATCGGCCGACAGCAAGGAAAAAGATGCTGCTGTGACGGTTGCTGGCGGCCAACTGAAGAATGCGGGGCGAGAAGACGGGGCGGGCTACTGGCCGCTGATTGGCTGTTGTCTCCCTGAGCTGGGAGGAGGAGACACGGCTGTGTCAGGGTCTGGCGGTCAACTGGAGCTGGCTGGAGCGGCTGGAGAGCGCTGGATCCTTCCTCCTCGGAGTCTGGGTGAAGACTGTTTGTCGCCTCGGCGCACCATTCTGGATTATATAACAGGTTGCTGCGTTCCTCGTTGTATCAGAGTAACAATTCTTTCAGTTTTTCTCATATAATCTCACCTAAGTGATTCACATAAAAACAAATTATGTCTTAGTGATCAGCTTTGGGCTGAACAAACAAGACATAAATTCCACAGGTAACGAAGAAATGTGCGAAAA
Organism: Callinectes sapidus; assembly: GCA_020233015.1. Taxonomy (NCBI): domain Eukaryota; kingdom Metazoa; phylum Arthropoda; class Malacostraca; order Decapoda; family Portunidae; genus Callinectes; species Callinectes sapidus. The sequence goes on along the minus strand of JAHFWG010000067.1, from coordinate 43,701 downwards.
GCCACATTCTAAGGTGAAGGGGATGCCAGATTTTCCAATGAGTCCCGATGAAATACAACATAATATTAAAAACAATAAAAAACATCAATAATCTCAGAGGCTGTATCCTCTATGCATATATAATATCATGGAGAGGGGAAGGTGTGGCTTATACCTAATATATACCTGAGTAGGGAAAAAAGAAAACAAAAGATGCATTCTGCTTTTCTCAAGTGTTAATCCCATAATGGGTTCCCATGAGACACCATTCTCTACCCAACTCTCTCTCTCTCTCTCTCTCTCTCTCTCTCTCTCTCTCTCTCTCTCTCTCTCTCTCTCTCTCTCTCTCTCTCTCTCTCTCTCTCTCTCTCTCTTGCAGATACATTTAGGCCCTTTGTAATTTAATTGTAAATATGATGCATGAAATGCAATGCAATGAAATTCTAACATCCCCGGAAACGTACGTTTATCGAGTACTTTCTTCAAATACGCTTATA
>JAHFWG010000067.1:31284-41284 GCA_020233015.1 Callinectes sapidus | reverse complement strand
ATAAATAATATAAATCCCCTCCAAACCCTGACTTCTGTGTGCTAATCTGAGACTGAGGCCGGTCACACCCGATAATAATAATAATAATAATAATAATAATAATAATAATAATAATAATAATAATAATAATGATAATAATAATAATAATAGTAGTAGTAATAATAATAATAATAATAATAATAATAATAATAATAATAATAATAATAATAATAATAATAATAATAATAATAATATGAAAATAAAAGTAAAAAAAAAAAAAAAACAATGAAATGAACAAATTAAATTCCTTTGAATTTCGACCTTCTATCACTCCATTTTACAGCACATCTCTGAGGAATACCTCCGAGCTCCCTGAACCGCTCAAGTGCTTATCACTAGGTAGGTAGGGTGAGGCCAGTCAGGTCAGAAGGTGTGGCGGTCACCCATAAAAGGGATCATTCTTCCCCTGGGGAGCCATGTGTTCTACCTGCATCGTGTATAAGTACATACGTTTTTTTTTTGGGGGGGGGAATTTTTTTTTTATCAAGGTCATGCAATGGATCAAGGTCCTCCTTTACCGCCAGAATTTTCTTTAGCCACCCATGAAAATCTGTGGTTTTCTGTGGTAGTTGGTCCTGTGTTATTTCTATCCAATCATAAAGCAGGGTTGGAGCTCACGTGTACCTGGCAAATGTTATTTAAGCCCAAGTTATACGACTCTGTTACTTCTTATACCCGAGTAAGAACAGCGCTACTATGGCTCGTACCAAGCAAACCGCTCGCAAGTCCACTGGTGGCAAGGCGCCCCGCAAGCAGCTTGCTACGAAGGCAGCTCGCAAGTCTGCTCCTGCCACTGGAGGTGTCAAGAAGCCCCATCGTTACAGGCCGGGAACTGTGGCTCTTCGTGAGATCCGCCGTTATCAGAAGAGCACCGAACTGCTTATTAGGAAACTGCCTTTCCAGCGTTTGGTGCGTGAAATTGCTCAGGATTTCAAAACTGATCTCCGCTTCCAGTCCTCTGCTGTCATGGCCCTCCAGGAAGCCTCCGAGGCTTATCTTGTGGGTCTCTTTGAGGATACCAACTTGTGCGCCATCCACGCCAAGCGTGTGACCATCATGCCTAAGGACATCCAGCTTGCTCGTCGCATCCGTGGCGAGCGTGCCTAATAAGTCATCCAAGACGATATGATGATAATAATGACAATATCTAGGCCCTCTTCAGGGCCAAAAGTGTTTTCAAAGAGAGAATTTTTATAGACAAACGCTCTCTTTAGTTGAAAATGTAGATTAATTATATGTCGAGAATAATGAAAATAATAACGATGAGGATATTTCAAAACAATAACGATACAATAAATAAATAATAAATAACGATGAGGATATTTGAAAACATCAATCTCAATAACGCTACTTTCATAATCAGTATTTTTTTTTTTTTTTTCAATTAGTTAATTTGTTTAACTCTTGCATCCATAATGTATCGCACATAGCAATAGTGCCAACCAAGGACGTTTTGAGTGTAGAAAAATGGAATAATAAAATAAAATAGAAAGAAGAAAAGGAAGACAAAGAGAATAATGATAATAATAATAATATTATTATTATTATTATCATCCTCATCATCAATGATGATGATAAGTAAATAAAAATAAGGACAAAGAAGCGCAACTTTAATGAAGCAAACTATCATTAACCTTAATGAAGTAAACTACAAATAAAAAGAAAGGTCTATATTGTCTTTTTCTTGTCAGGTGTGGCTCCAATGGAGCCGGGTAGTTTTGTATACTAGCGGCAGCAACTTTTATAGCTGGCTGACCGACAGACTGTTTACTTGGAGGAGGTGTACTTGGTGACAGCCTTGGTGCCTTCAGAGACAGCGTGCTTTGCCAGTTCACCGGGCAGCAGAAGTCGGACAGCAGTCTGAATCTCCCGGCTGGTGATGGTGGAACGCTTGTTGTAGTGTGCCAGGCGGGATGCCTCAGCGGCGATGCGTTCAAAAATGTCATTCACGAAAGAGTTCATGATCGACATAGCCTTGGAGGACACGCCAGTGTCAGGGTGGACCTGCTTCAACACCTTGTAGATATAGATGGAGTAACTCTCCTTCCTCCTGCGCTTCTTCTTCTTATCGCCCTTGGCGATGGCCTTCTGAGCCTTGCCAGCCTTCTTGGCAGCCTTTCCTGATGCTTTGGGAGGCATGGTGATACCGTGGTACTACTGCTGTGTGAGTGTCGAGCGCGCTTTTTTTTTTTTTTTTTTTAATATTGTGTCCTATGAAGGACACACGGGCACAGAAAGCCCGTTACAGGTTGCTTCGAATGTCACATTTCAACGGGGAGGGGGGCAGTCCTGGCAGACCCGCACCAAAACCTCAAAAGGAGTTTGCAATACAACATTTGCAGCAGCGTTTACGTGATTGTCGCCATGTGTGTGTCTCCCACCTCGGAGAGCTTGTGTAGTGGGGCAGTGTAGGAGATAGTGGAGGAGAGGGTGGCGGTCGTACGAGTAGCAGAAGGGGCACTCATAAAGCTCTCGTGTAATCACCTCAGAGCGACAGGCGTACCCGAGTCTGAGGCGAGTTATGGCGTATGCAACTCCAGGTGGAAGATCGAGGGATGGAAGCGGAAGGCGGTCAGTGGCATTCAGGTACCATGTGGTGGAGCTGGTTCCCTCCGCCAACTTCTCGTCGAAATATCTGCGTGTACAGGACAGGGCAGCGGTGTTAATTTCAGTGGTAATTGAGGTCATGCTGCGGACGACAGGGAATGTGACGAATGCACGTGTACTGGCAACTCGTGCGGCAGCATCAGCCTGTTCGTTGCCACGGACGTCGACGTGGCCAGGCACCCAGTGGCAGACAACGGTGATTCCATATTGAAACAAGAGCTGGATTTGCATCAAAACAGAAGAGATTAGCTGGTGGTTATCATTGGAAAATGGCGCACGTAGAGACTGGAGCGAGGTGAGAGAGTCTGTGAAGATGTGCGTGTGGGTGTAAACACCGGTAGCTGCTGCGTCGCTGGCGTGTCGCAGTGCAAGTAGAATGGCGACGAGCTCAGCCTGAAAGCTGGTGGCGTGAGTTGGTAGGCGGTGGCTGATCGTGACGTTACCATGAATGATAGCAGCACCTGCAGCTCCCCTCTCACCCACTGAGCCGTCTGTGTAGTACAGAAGCGCAGTAGGCGATAGGCAGTCATGAATGCCCTCAAGGGCCTCCTGGTGGAGTTGGCGGGGGTGAAGGGCCCGAGGACGAGCGTGAGGGCTGGTGATAACCTCGAATAGCGGAGGAGACCAAGGTGGCGGTGGCATGTAGTCGGGAAGTGCGAGATCAGGCTCGCTGCGCACAGAGGCGTCGACACCAAGGCGTCTTGCGGCATCAACAGCAGCATGTAGAATGTCTCCGTCAGGGCGGTCAGCGAGGGGTCGTTGGAATGCGTGGAGGAAACTCCTGCTGAGGGAGGAGTTGGGCCAACGGCGGACATGTTGCGTAAATGCGACACAGGTGCGCGCAAAAATGCGGTGTTGGATTGACGGGAGACGACATTCTTCGCGGAGCGTGACGATGGCGGTCCAGGGGGGCGCACGCAGTATCGTCCTCATGGCCTTGTTTTGAAGAACTTCGAGGTGGTGAACGTGAGAAGCATAGAGACCTGGTAGACAAGGGGCGGCATAGTCAATGATGGAGCGGATGGCTGCTACATAGAAGGTGCGGAGGACAGATGGTGAGGCACCTAACCCCCTCCCGGAAATGTACCTGAGCACATTGATCCGGGCAGCTGTACGGTCACTGATGTAATTGATATGTTGTTTGAAGGTGAGGCCGCGGTCTAGGAAGATGCCAAGGTATTTGTGTGCAGTGACGTGCGAGAGTGGCTCACCACCCAGGAGGAGTGGCTGAGATAGTGGAGGCATTCCAAAAGTCATATACTTTGTCTTGCGAGGGTTGATTTTTAGGCCAAGGGACTCACACTGGTGGTGGAGAGTTCGTAATGCAAGAGGAGCTGTCCTCGCAACGTTACGTTTTGGTAGGTATAGGGCCAAGTCGTCTGCGTAAACGAGGAGGAGCGACCCAGGAGCGTAGTCAGCGTGGAGCAGGTTTTCAACAAGAATATTAAATAGATATGGGCTGAGGCAGCCGCCCTGAGGTGTACCAAGCTGGTGTGAGTGTATTCTCGAAAAGTGCTCCTGGAATTTAACTCTGGCGGTGCGCTCGCGCAAGTACTCCCGCAGCCAGCAGAGGAGTTTCCCTTTGATGCCCTTGGTAGCGAGCGTGTCAAGGATTGCGAGCGGGCTAGCTAGCTCAAACGCCTTTTCGAGGTCTAGGAAGACGACGAGCCCTGACCTGGAGCGGAGCTTACCAAGGAGTGTGAGAAGGCAGGTGGTGGTGCTGCGATGCCGCTGGAAGGCAAAGAGATGCGGGTGTAGCGGCCCTACCTGCCACTGTAGTCGCGCCAATACCATTCGCTCCATGATCTTACCCACGCAGCTGAGTAAGGAGATGGGTCTCGTGGCACCCGGGTCGTTTGGCTTTGGAATAGGGATGATAGTGGCAGTCTTCCAGGCCGCAGGTGGAGATCCTTCAGCAAGGGACTTGTTGTATAGGCCGAGCAGCACACTCCTTGCTGCGCGGCCAAGATGAGATATCATCGAGTATGTAATCTCGTCAGCACCAGGTGCAGTGTCCTGTTTGCGGGGAAAAGCATTGTCAAGCTCGCCAAGTGTGAAAGGGGCATCAGTGGCAGCGTCTTCCCCACAAGCAAGAGTGACACGCTCATGCCTATCACCAGAGAGCCGCTCTTGCAAATCGCGGGTCCTCACAGGGAGTAGGGCGGGGGAAGTCCTCACAGCAAAGTTATTCGCAAGGTTTTCAGCCTCTGCCTGCGGGTGGGGGTGGTGGGGCAAGGCAGGAGGCCGGCCATGATAGATCGATTTCACGGTGCGCCACATGTCTCCGATCGGAGTGTGAGCTCCGAGAGAGTGGCACCACGACTGCCAGGCCTGCTCACGAAGTTTGGTCTTTTCTTCGTTTGCATGCCTAGCCACACTCTGGAGATAGCGGCGACTAATTTCTGACGGGTGTCGGCGAAAAAGCTTCCGTGCTGCGTTGAGGCGGTTGTTTAACTCCCTCACCCTGGGAGTGTATATCCAGGCGTCCCTGTACGCGCGCCTGTATACCCGGGTGGAGGTGGGGATAGCAAGGCGCGCTGCATTCAAGATGGTGGAGGACACCAGCTCAGCTCTCTCATCAAGTGGTAAGCAAAAGTCGGTCTCTTCGAACAGGATGTCAGCCCTGTCCTTAAATCGACCCCAGTCGGCCTGCCCCATAAGGAAACGTCTTGGAGTTGGAGGGGGAGGAATACGAGAAACAGCAACGTCGATGAAGATACCAAAGTGGTCAGAGGAGAGCGTCGGGTGGAGACGCCATGAGGAGGATCGAGCTAAGGGCGATGAGATGAATGCAAGATCGAGGCGGCCTTGGTGCTGGTGCGTGGGGCAACTTGTGTCATTTAGCAAAGAGACATGGCCAGAGTCCTCAAACGAAGCGAAGAGGGCCCTGCCAGCATTGTTTGCAGTTCTATGTGACCCCAACCAGGGGTGATGGCAGTTGAAATCACCTGCGACGAGTAAGTTCTCGTACGAGGCAAGGCCAAAAACTGCGTTTACATCGAGGGCGGCCTGCTGCGGACGGTAGATATTATACACCACGATGCTGCCACCAAGCGCGTCTATCCGCAGCGCCTGCCTCTCCACACCTTCACCACATACCAGAGGGGGGTCGAGGACAGTGCAGCGGAGCTCCTTGCGCGCGAAGATGGTCAGGCCCCTGGACTCCTGCTGTACGAACGGTAGGTGATAAGCGTTGTATAGGGGCAGAGTGATGGATATCTCCTCAGGGAGTAGAGTCTCCTGCAGCAAGAAGATATCTATTGAATCCGTTTTACAGGCTTCGAGGAGGGTGGCATAGTGGGCGCGCAATCCACAACAGTTCCACTGGCAGAAACGCAAGGTGTTTGAGTCTCTGCGGGCCCCCGGCACGCCTGGAGTCGTGGGTCGCGTGGCGACAAGCCCCTGGGAGCCGGCGATAGCGACGGCTTCCTGCTGACTCTCTCCCGGCCTGGAGCGGGGGACGGTGAGGGAGACTGGCGCGGCGCGCGGGCCGGTGAGGGAGACTGACGCGGCGCTCGGGCCGGTGGTGGAGGCATGTTCATCTGCGCCTGACTCTCTTGCATGTTGCGAACCAGGTTTGTCGCGAGTGAGTCCGCCAGTTTCTCGAATGCCGCCAAGTCGATCTTGACTCCCGAAGCCGCCTGGAAGGTTTTGGCCACATTCAGAGTGAGCTCTCTCGCAAAGTCCTTCATCACCTCCGCCGTCATGACGAAGACATTTGGAGGCAGCTGATGTGAGGGGGAGGGGACTGGCTGCGACTGAAGCAGGGGGGCAGCGGGAGATACGGCCGCGGCAAGAGGAGGTGGCTCCGAGGCACGGGAAGACGGCTCGCCGAAGAGAGGGGGAGGTGCCGTCGGGGGAGGAGGAGGAGGCAGAGGAGCCTGGGCAGACAGGGCGTCCCGGCTGGAGAGAGGGGGGAATTCGTCTCGACCGAGCGGCGGCGATGGAGTCGTCGTGGACTGCGACCCCCACACAAACGTACCTGGAGGCGCTGGCGTCGAGGTTTTGAGTTGCTGGGTCTCTACCCATCGAGCCTGCCTTTCCCTGCCTAGCTCGACCAGACGCAGCCTGACCGGACAGGCCAGGTTCCACGCGTGGTGCTCCTGCCGACAATTCACACAGCGGTGCGTCACCTCGAGCTTCTGTTTGTAGCGGACCAGGCACGTTTCTGTCCAGTGCTGCCCGCTGCAAATGCCGCAAGCCGCAGGCCGGGAGCAATGGTCCTTGTGATGACCGTAACGTTGGCAGCGAAAGCAGCGGAGAGGCTCTGGGACAAACGGGCGGATGTAGAATGTGCCCCAGTTCCCTAGATCGAGATGAGGCGGGAGCGGGCCCCTCACAGTCACGAGCACTTGCCGCGTCTCCTCCCGCAGCCTGGTTGTGGTGCAGCGGGTCGCCTCTTCCACCTGCGGGTGCCTCTTCAGGAGGGAGACAGGCATCCTCGTAGGGTAGCCCATGACGATGCCCCTCGTAGTACGTATACCTGGGTCCAGCCTGACGAGAATCAGCCAGGCACCAGGGTCGGCAGCCAGCCCCGCTAGCGTCTGGAAGCTCTCCTCGGTCGTCGGGAGAAGGACAGTGCTTCCGTCCTTCCCGATGATGTTTCGCATCCGGAGTTGTGGAAACTCCGTCTCCAGCGCCGCCACCGCATCGTAGGACGTGGGGAAGCCCTCCTGCTCTGGCACCCGGAAAGCAGGAAACTCTGACGGTGGGGGCTCCTGTCGGGCAACACTCACCGCTGGCCGGAGCAGAGGGGTGTTGCGAGATAGCGGGTGAGTATCGTTTCCCGAGCCAGTGGGCGTCGCAGAGGCAGAGAGGTTTGAGCGTTGACGAGAGCGCTTGTTTTGAACTACCGTGTACCCATCATCTGGGCCCTCGGTGGCAGATGTAGCAGCAGAGGCAGGAGCGGGACTCGCGAGCGTGGGAGTTGTAGCAGAAGCGTTGCGGGTGAGGGAGTCAGGAGCAGAGGTTGAAGCAGAGCGACTGGAGGAGGCGGAGGCAACGGCAGTGGCAGGTTTCTTGTGGAGAGGAGCGGCAGACGGGACGGCAGGAGCGCAAGAGTCTTCACTGGAGGCAGAGGAGTGGCGGTGACGCTTCATCGAGACGGAAGCGGTGTCCATCTCCTCAGGAGGGGGATCGGGAGCGGCCGAATCCACAGGGACACGGGGCTTCCCCATCACGGCAGCAGTATCGTGAACAGTTAAAAGCTTAACGAGAGAAGAAGAGAAAGGTCAGGGTAGAGAAGTGTGAAAAGAAAGGGAGCGTAAAATAGTTTTGTTTGTCACAGCCCTACCTACAGTACCAGCTTTAGGCCCTCCCCGCCCGGAGGCGTCGCAGAAGGGACTGGTAATGCCCCGAAGGGAATGCGTCTAATGGTGCAGAAACCAGGACCCACCACACGGGAGAGAAGGCAGAGCGATCAGTGCCCCCCCCCGCGGGTATCGCTGGCTGCTTCACAAGCGGAAGCGAAAGGAAACAAAACAAGGAGAGAGAGACAGAAGGAAGCCAAAATTTCCCTTGAAGGAGCACAAGGGCGTCCGCCACCAGCAGCACAAGAGGGGTCACTCCCCTTGGTGTGGGGCAGCAGAACGCACAAGTCTGCCAACGAGAGAAAAGGGCAAGGAAAGGGTAGGAAGGGGAACGGGAAACACTGGGCAGGCGTCTCAACCGGACAGGGAGACACCCCGGTCAGCAGTGCACCGTGAGGCAGCGCGTCAGAGCAAGGCCGCAAGACGACGGCAGACTGGCAGGCAGACAAGCCAGAAGAGCAGAGCAACTCAGCGACGGGCGAACCGGCGAGTTGGTACTCTTGGCGGTGGAGGGGTAGGTGGAGAGGACTGTCTGCTGCGGAGGTCTGGCGAAAACTCAATCGTCGAGCGCGCGTTTTGAAAAGTCTTATATATTGGCTTTCTTACTCAGGATCAGCCCAGAGCGCAGCTGGACCAATCAGGAGTGGAGGTTGCGTAAGTACACGCGATCCTGAGTAAGAAAGCCAATATATAATACTTTTCAAAACGCGCGCTCGACACTCACACAGCAGTAGTACCACGGTATCACCATGCCTCCCAAAGCATCAGGAAAGGCTGCCAAGAAGGCTGGCAAGGCTCAGAAGGCCATCGCCAAGGGCGATAAGAAGAAGAAGCGCAGTAGGAAGGAGAGTTACTCCATCTATATCTACAAGGTGTTGAAGCAGGTCCACCCTGACACTGGCGTGTCCTCCAAGGCTATGTCGATCATGAACTCTTTCGTGAATGACATTTTTGAACGCATCGCCGCTGAGGCATCCCGCCTGGCACACTACAACAAGCGTTCCACCATCACCCGCCGGGAGATTCAGACTGCTGTCCGACTTCTGCTGCCCGGTGAACTGGCAACGCACGCTGTCTCTGAAGGCACCAAGGCTGTCACCAAGTACACCTCCTCCAAGTAAACAGTCTGTCGGTCAGCCAGCTATAAAAGTTGCTGCCGCTAGTATACAAAACTACCCGGCTCCATTGGAGCCACACATGACAAGAAAAAGACAATATAGACCTTTCTTTTTATTTGTAGTTTACTTCATTAAGGTTAATGATAGTTTGCTTCTTTAAAGTTGCGCTTCTTTGTCCTTATTTTTATTTACTTATCATCATCATTGATGATGAGGATGATAATAATAATAATATTATTATTATTATTATTATCATTATTCTCTTTGTCTTCCTTTTCTTCTTTCTATTTTATTTTATTATTCCATTTTTCTACACTTAAAACGTCCTTGGTTGGCACTATTGCTATGTGCGATACATTATGGATGCAAGAGTTAAACAAATTAACTAATTGGAAAAAAAAAAAAAAAAAATACTGATTATGAAAGTAGCGTTATTGAGATTGATGTTTTCAAATATCATCATCGTTATTTATTATTTATTTATTGTATCGTTATTGTTTTGAAATATCCTCATCGTTATTATTTTCATTATTCTCGACATATAATTAATCTACATTTTCAACTAAAGAGAGCGTTTGTCTATAAAAATTCTCTCTTTGAAAACACTTTTGGCCCTGAAGAGGGCCTAGATATTGTCATTATTATCATCATATCGTCTTGGATGACTTATTAGGCACGCTCCCCACGGATGCGACGAGCAAGCTGGATGTCCTTAGGCATGATGGTCACACGCTTGGCGTGGATGGCGCACAAGTTGGTATCCTCAAAGAGACCCACAAGATAAGCCTCGGAGGCTTCCTGGAGGGCCATGACAGCAGAGGACTGGAAGCGGAGAGCAGGTTTGAAATCCTGAGCAATTTCACGCACCAAACGCTGGAAAGGCAGTTTCCTAATAAGCAGTTCGGTGCTCTTCTGATAACGGCGGAT
>JAHFWG010000067.1:17962-31184 GCA_020233015.1 Callinectes sapidus | reverse complement strand
GCTTCGAGGAGGGTGGCATAGTGGGCGCGCAATCCACAACAGTTCCACTGGCAGAAACGCAAGGTGTTTGAGTCTCTGCGGGCCCCCGGCACGCCTGGAGTCGTGGGTCGCGTGGCGACAAGCCCCTGGGAGCCGGCGATAGCGACGGCTTCCTGCTGACTCTCTCCCGGCCTAGAGCGGGGGACGGTGAGGGAGACTGGCGCGGCGCGCGGACCGGTGAGGGAGACTGACGCGGCGCTCGGGCCGGTGGTGGAGGCATGTTCATCTGCGCCTGACTCTCTTGCATGTTGCGAACCAGGTTTGTCGCGAATGAGTCCGCCAGTTTCTCGAATGCCGCCAAGTCGATCTTGACTCCCGAAGCCGCCTGGAAGGTTTTGGCCACATTCAGAGTGAGCTCTCTCGCAAAGTCCTTCATCACCTCCGCCGTCATGACGAAGACATTTGGAGGCAGCTGATGTGAGGGGGAGGGGACTGGCTGCGACTGAAGCAGGGGGGCAGCGGGAGATACGGCCGCGGCAAGAGGAGGTGGCTCCGAGGCACGGGAAGACGGCTCGCCGAAGAGAGGGGGAGGTGCCGTCGGGGGAGGAGGAGGAGGCAGAGGAGCCTGGGCAGACAGGGCGTCCCGGCTGGAGAGAGGGGGGAATTCGTCTCGACCGAGCGGCGGCGATGGAGTCGTCGTGGACTGCGACCCCCACACAAACGTACCTGGAGGCGCTGGCGTCGAGGTTTTGAGTTGCTGGGTCTCTACCCATCGAGCCTGCCTTTCCCTGCCTAGCTCGACCAGACGCAGCCTGACCGGACAGGCCAGGTTCCCCGCGTGGTGCTCCTGCCGACAATTCACACAGCGGTGCGTCACCTCGAGCTTCTGTTTGTAGCGGACCAGGCACGTTTCTGTCCAGTGCTGCCCGCTGCAAATGCCGCAAGCTGCAGGCCGGCCGAGAATGCAATGGTCCTTGTGATGACCGTAACGTTGGCAGCGAAAGCAGCGGAGAGGCTCTGGGACAAACGGGCGGATGTAGAATGTGCCCCAGTTCCCTAGATCGAGATGAGGCGGGAGCGGGCCCCTCACAGTCACGAGCACTTGCCGCGTCTCCTCCCGCAGCCTGGTTGTGGTGCAGCGGGTCGCCTCTTCCACCTGCGGGTGCCTCTTCAGGAGGGAGACAGGCATCCTCGTAGGGTAGCCCATGACGATGCCCCTCGTAGTACGTATACCTGGGGTCCAGCCTGACGAGAATCAGCCAGGCACCAGGGTCGGCAGCCAGCCCCGCTAGCGTCTGGAAGCTCTCCTCGGTCGTCGGGAGAAGGACAGTGCTTCCGTCCTTCCCGATGATGTTTCGCATCCGGAGTTGTGGAAACTCCGTCTCCAGCGCCGCCACCGCATCGTAGGACGTGGGGAAGCCCTCCTGCTCTGGCACCCGGAAAGCAGGAAACTCTGACGGTGGGGGCTCCTGTCGGGCAACACTCACCGCTGGCCGGAGCAGAGGGGTGTTGCGAGATAGCGGGTGAGTATCGTTTCCCGAGCCAGTGGGCGTCGCAGAGGCAGAGAGGTTTGAGCGTTGACGAGAGCGCTTGTTTTGAACTACCGTGTACCCATCATCTGGGCCCTCGGTGGCAGATGTAGCAGCAGAGGCAGGAGCGGGACTCGCGAGCGTGGGAGTTGTAGCAGAAGCGTTGCGGGTGAGGGAGTCAGGAGCAGAGGTTGAAGCAGAGCGACTGGAGGAGGCGGAGGCAACGGCAGTGGCAGGTTTCTTGTGGAGAGGAGCGGCAGACGGGACGGCAGGAGCGCAAGAGTCTTCACTGGAGGCAGAGGAGTGGCGGTGACGCTTCATCGAGACGGAAGCGGTGTCCATCTCCTCAGGAGGGGGATCGGGAGCGGCCGAATCCACAGGGACACGGGGCTTCCCCATCACGGCAGCAGTATCGTGAACAGTTAAAAGCTTAACGAGAGAAGAAGAGAAAGGTCAGGGTAGAGAAGTGTGAAAAGAAACGGAGCGTAAAATAGTTTTGTTTGTCACAGCCCTACCTACAGTACCAGCTTTAGGCCCTCCCCGCCCGGAGGCGTCGCAGAAGGGACTGGTAATGCCCCGAAGGGAATGCGTCTAATGGTGCAGAAACCAGGACCCACCACACGGGAGAGAAGGCAGAGCGATCAGTGCCCCCCCCGCGGGTATCGCTGGCTGCTTCACAAGCGGAAGCGAAAGGAAACAAAACAAGGAGAGAGAGACAGAAGGAAGCCAAAATTTCCCTTGAAGGAGCACAAGGGCGTCCGCCACCAGCAGCACAAGAGGGGTCACTCCCCTTGGTGTGGGGCAGCAGAACGCACAAGTCTGCCAACGAGAGAAAAGGGCAAGGAAAGGGTAGGAAGGGGAACGGGAAACACTGGGCAGGCGTCTCAACCGGACAGGGAGACACCCCGGTCAGCAGTGCACCGTGAGGCAGCTCGTCAGAGCAAGGCCGCAAGACGACGGCAGACTGGCAGGCAGACAAGCCAGAAGAGCAGAGCAACTCAGCGACGGGCGAACCGGCGAGTTGGTACTCTTGGCGGTGGAGGGGTAGGTGGAGAGGACTGTCTGCTGCGGAGGTCTGGCGAAAACTCCTCGTCGAGCGCGCGTTTTGAAAAGTCTTATATATTGGCTTTCTTACTCAGGATCGCGTGTACTTACGCAACCTCCACTCCTGATTGGTCCAGCTACGCTCTGGGCTGATCTGATCTCCCTTTTATATAGAGGAAAAACAAAATCGGACGCACTACTTGATCGCAGAGCTAACGACGACGTAGGTACAGTACTGCTACAACAGTCATCATGTCTGGACGCGGCAAAGGCGGAAAGGTGAAGGGAAAGTCAAAGTCCCGTTCCAGTCGTGCTGGACTTCAGTTCCCCGTCGGCAGGATTCATCGCCTCCTTAGAAAGGGCAATTACGCCGAGCGTGTAGGTGCCGGTGCTCCCGTGTACCTTGCAGCAGTTATGGAGTACCTGGCTGCTGAGGTCCTCGAGCTCGCCGGTACCGCCGCCCGCGACAACAAGAAGACTCGCATCATCCCACGTCACCTTCAGCTGGCCATCCGCAATGACGAGGAACTTAATAAGCTCCTCTCTGGAGTCACCATTGCGCCAGGAGGTGTGCTGCCAAACATTCAGGCTGTGCTCCTTCCCAAGAAGACCGAGAAGAAGTAAACCTTCCTGCTCCTCCTCTTCACTCAATATCATCAATCAACCAATCCGGCTCCTCTTCGGAGCCACATACTCATACATCTAGAGAGTTGAATGGACTATACAAGAGAGAAAGAGAGATTATTATTATTATTATTATTATTATTATTATTATTATTATTATTATTATTCATAATTGTTCTGTGAAAATAAGTCAGAATTTACCGTAATGCATAACAGCGTAAATTCATTTCCATTTCGCCCTATCATTCAATTTGACAGCACTTCCCTGAGGAATACCTCCGAGCTCCCGGAACGGCTCAAGTGCTTATCACTAGGAAGGTAGTGTGAGGCCACTCAGGTCAATAGGAGAGGCGGAGAGTACTAGTATCTTGAGATGTTTACCGACAAAAAATATAAATAAAATAAATTAATTAAAAATGTATGTATGAGATGGGTAGATATAGATATATTATCATTATTCATAATGGTTCTGTACCAGTAAGTTAAAATTTACTGTAATGCATAAGAGCGTAAATTCTTTTGTATTTCGACCTACCAATAGATTTGACAGCATATCTCTGAGGAATACCTCCGAGCTCCCGGAACAGCTCAAGTGCTTATCTCTAGGAAGGTAGTGTATGTATGTATGTATGTATATATATATATATATATATATATATATATATATATATATATATATATATATATATATATATATATATATATATATATATATATATATATATATATATATATTATGTTTTGGATATCTACTAGGATGTGACTATTATTAAATTGTTTGATTTAATAACATAACATAACATAATCACTCATAAGAAGAAAAAACGGTAACCTGTTGCATATGGACATGGTTTTGGATATCTAGTAAGTTGTTACTATTATAATTTTGTTTGATTTAACAAGAATGAGTGATTCATACTATTATCACCTCCCATAATTTCTTAAATGAATTAATTTTGCTCAACTATGACAACAGTAGTCTATTTTTTCTTCTTTTTCATTTTCTTGTGGACCTAAAAAAGGTCCGGGATATGTTGTTGCTGTTATTGTTGTTCACACTGATGGAGAGGAAAAAGCCTTAACCACCGAATCCGTACAGAGTACTGCCCTGGCGCTTGAGGGCGTAGACAACGTCCATGGCGGTAACAGTTTTCCGCTTGGCGTGCTCGGTGTAGGTGACAGCATCTCTGATGACGTTCTCCAGGAACACCTTCAGCACCCACGAGTCTCCTCATAGATGAGACCAGAGATGCGCTTGACGCCACCTCGGCGAGCCAGTCGACGGATAGCAGGCTTGGTGATGCCCTGGATGTTATCGCGTAGAACCTTACGGTGACGCTTGGCTCCTCCCTTTCCAAGTCCCTTGCCTCCCTTGCCACGGCCAGTCATGTTTATAAGAGTTGCTAGTAGTGCGACGACGTCCTCTACCTTTGAGCAGTAGCTCACGAGTGTGCCTCGGCGAACGAAACGAAACGAAAAATAGAGAAAAGGTGGGGGAGGGGGAAGTAGAGATAGAGGGAAGAATAGAGGGGTGAAAAGAAGGGAATTTTAGTAGAAGAGTAAAGTCACTGGGGCTTGACCCAGGTGCAAGGTAGTGTGGTGTATGTTGTTTTTAAATGTAGGCTACTGCTAATCTTTTGTAATTGTTTTCGGGCCGTCGTAGCAAGGGAGACAGCGACCAGAAAGCGGGAGCCAAGCAGACCGCCCCCACACCGAGCAAAAACAAAGCGCAAAACCGCCACCACACATTTGCGTGCCCTTCTCTCTCCATCAGCGCATCACGAACAACGAAGGAGTGAAGGAGGGAAGTTAATTGGAGATGAAAGAAAGTGGAAGTGGACAGTGTTTTTTTGGTGTATTTTATTATTTTTTTAGAGAAAGAGGGACAAGTTTGAAGAAAGTACTCCGTATAGCGGAGGGACCTACGGCTTTACGTGGTGTCCGAACCACTTTGTTAGTTAAAGGTTTGGGTGATAGTGTGGAATGGAGTTGTTATTAGAGGTGTGAGGATGATGGTGGTGATCTCTTCCTTCCACCCGTGTCTTCTGCTGTTGGTGGTGGTGCAGCGCTGGTTCCTGTGGTAGTACCCTGTTGGGAGGAAAGAAAGATCGCTCCGCGATGTGATTAGAAGGGGGATGTGATGATGGGTGATTGAGGGTGATTTGTCTAGGGGGTATGATGATGGCTGTGAAAATGAATATAGTGACGACAGGATGTGGCTTAGCACACTTGACACTCGCCGCACCCAACTACCTCTGTGGGGGGATGTGAGTGGGGTTCTCTGCATGGTTGCTTCCAGAGTCACGCCCCGTCATCAGTCCTGGCTTCTCCTTGACAGACATGGGGGGGTACCTCGAGTGGAACGCCAAATCGGCGCCCGCGGGCCCCATGGCCATGCCGACAGCTGGGAGCAGTGCGGATGTGTTCCTGTCTAGCCCTGACCACACCCAACTACCTCTGTGGGGGGGATGAATGGGAATCTCTGCACGTGCTTCCAGAGCCCCGCCCCACCATCAGTACTGGCCGCTCCTTGACAGACATCGGGGGGGTGCCTCTAACGGAAAGTCATGCCGACGCCCGTGGGCCCCATGGCCGTGTCGACAGTTGGAAGGGATGTGGTAGTGCTGACCCCCCCTTTGGAAAGTGTCCGGTGCCCCCTTAAAACCCCGGCTGCGAGACAGAAAAATAATATACAAAAACAAAAAAATGAGTACAAAGCCATAAGACAAAAAACGAACAAAAACCACTGGGTGTTGACACGCGGGCGCACTACCTCAGATGGGGGTATGGTATGAGAATGTGGGTGTTGTTTGTCGCACACCCGATCCAGGAACAGTCCGGTGCCCCCTTAGTACCTAGGCTGCGAGACAGAAAAATAATGTATAAAAACAAAAATATGAGTACAAAGCCATAAGACAAAAAATATGAAAAAACCACTAGGCGTTGACACACGGGTATGTCCCCCGATTGGGTTAGCGACGGTGATGCCACTCAGACACCTTGAGTGGTACGGGTGCTGGGTAGAAAAGGAGGGAAAGGGAGACAGAAAGTATGGAATGAAGGGAGGAGTCCATTATCTGAAGACAGGGTCAGGGGGCTCGTCTGGGGGGTCAAGGAGGTTGGTGTGAGGAAGGTGGCGGTAAGGTCGGGGCAGGTTGTTAATTAGGTTGTAGGTGTGTGGGTGTTTGACGTGGAATAGGGTTAGTTGTTTTTGGGTTCTGTTGTGGAGGGTTATGTTAATAGGGGGGATATTGGCCTCCTCATGGGTGGAAAGAGAGGTCCTGAAGTCGAACCACTTCGTCCCAAGGGCGAAACGAATGGCTCGGTTCTGGATTCTCTGAAGCTTAAGGAGGTTAGTAGGAGCAGAGAGAGACAGGGCAAGGGGACAGTAAGTTAGTAGTGGAAGAATGAAAGCTTTGTAGAGGTGTAGTTTTGTTTTTGTGTTGCTGTCGCGGAATCTCTCCAGGTTGCTCAGGGCCCGAGATGCTATGGCTGCTTTTTGGTTGATGTGTATGTTAAATCTAAGGTGCTTATCAATGGTGAGGCCAAGAACTTTGTTTGTATTGCTTATTGGTATGGGAACGGGGTTTGGAAAGTTTGGGTACAGTGATATCTGCCGGGGTGCGGCAGACTTTTTGTTGAAGTATGTCACCTTAGATTTTTCTGGGTTTGAAATTATACGCCACTGTAGCTCCCATAAGCTTGTTCTTGTCAGTTCTCGTTGAATTTTGTCTGTCAGATGATCTAACATTCTGGCGCGGGCCAATTGTGTTACATCATCTGCGTACTGAATTGTTAACGAGTCATTGTGAAGTGGGGAAGGCAGGTCGGCTGTGTACATGTTGTAGAGGGTTGGGGAGAGTACCGAACCTTGTGGGACACCTGCCTGAGGGGCAAAGGGTGCCGATAGTGTGCCCTGGTGGCGAATCCTGGCCTGTCTGTCGTCCAGGAAGTTGCATAAAAGTTTTTGAATCAGGGGGGGGAGGTTGAAGTTTGTACGAATTTTGTATTTTAAGCCAATGTGCCAGACAGTGTCGAAAGCTTTTTTAACGTCTTTTGTCACCAGGGCTGTTTTAGTGTACAGTTTATTAGAATTAAGATAGGCTATTATGCTGTTGAGGGCATCCTCGGTCGAAGCGCCACTGCGAACCCGAACTGCTGGGGCGACAGTAGCTCTTCGCTGTCGAGGTGTGCCCTCAACCGCTGGTTAATAGCTCTTTCAAAGGTCTTGCCGAGAACTTCCAACAAGCTTATGGGGCGGTAGCTTTCTGGGAGGTGTGGGTCTTTTCCGGGTTTGGGGATAAGAGTGATGTTAGATTTTTTGAAAAATTTTGGAAAGTACCCGGAAGCAAGTGAAGCATTGAAGATCTTTGTCAGGTTACATATGGTCTCGGGGGGTAAGTTCCTGACCATATGCCAGTTTATGCCTGATGGGCCTGGGGCGCGTCGTGGGGTGTGCCTGAGCAACCTCGAGACATCCTCCTCCTCAATGGGTGAAATAAGGTATTGGTGTGGGTCCAGGCGTGTTAGTTGAATGTTGTTGTGTGGTGTTACGTCTTCATGGTTTTGCTGTATGTGTTCTGTGATGTAGTTTATGTGTGTGACACTGGGCTCGTGTTGGGGAAGAGGGTGGGTCTGAAAGGTGTCAGTCCAGTGCTGTCGAAAGACGTCAGTCACCTGTGCTGGGTCAGTGATGCGCACTCCGTCCACTGCAAGGTAGTCAAAGCTCTCCCGCTGGCATCCCCTCAGTCTGTGGATCATCCGCCAGAACTGAGTGGGATTGCGGCAGCGGGTTCCGTGTAGACGGGAGACTAGACTTTTCCAGTGGGCGTTGTGATCGTCTTGAAGACTGTTAATAATGTGTCGGCGAAGAATGTGTAAGTCTCGGAAGATTGGTAAGTGGTTGTTCATGTTTGTCAGGAAACGTGTTCTGTAGCAGGTTAGTAGTCGTTGTGTACGTATAGAGGGTCTGAAGTCTATGTGTATTTTGTGCTGTCGTTTTGGTGTGTGTCTGTCGGCTGCTGTGAGTATGTCGTCTTGTAGTCGCTCGAGGGCATTGTCTATTTCTGTGTAGTCTTTCCCGTCGAGATGTAGTGGTCGGTGCATGTTTGTAAGTGTGTTTTTGAAGTCGTCCCAGTTTGTCAAGTGGTAGTCAGGGGTGGGTGGGGAAGGGATTGATATTGGGTTGGAGGATATCTTAAGGATAACTGGAAGGTGGTCTGAGCCGCAAAGCGGGCCATGGGAGATATGGTGGTGGAAGGGTAAGGTCTGTCGGTTAGAGAGGATGAGGTCTGGTCTTCCTGTTCCATTGTGAGTGAAGCAGGTTGGAAAATCTGGTCCAAGGAAACGGAGACGTTTTAGTTGTGTTAGTTGTAGGAGTTCCTGTCCGTGTCTGTTGCTGTTGTTGTGCCTGAAGGCTGTGTGTTTTGCATTGAGATCAGCCAAGATATAGACTGGTATGTTGGTGTGATTGAAAAGGGTGTTAAGACTTGTGAGGGGGAGCCCAGTGTTAGGTCTACAATATGTCGTGGCAACAAGAAGGGGTCCATGTTGGGTGTGTATCTTTGTTGCCAGAAAGTGAGCTGAGGGCCAATCTGTTATGTGTGTGTGTCTTAGAGTGTTTTTTACCATGATAGCTACGCCATCATGGAGAGTTCCTGTTGTGTATCTGGTGTTGTATCCGTACAGTTTTATGGGTTTAAGGGGTAGACCTGTGTGGTTGAGGAGAACAATGTCTGGATCGATAGAGCGTATGGCTTCTGAAATAAGGTGTCTGTTATTCCAGTAGCCGCGACAGTTTAATTGTACGAGTGTGATCATATTTTTACTGTTTTCTTACTAGTGTTGCGTGTTTGTCTTTGGTGTGGAGTGTCTGGGTTTGGTAATAAATGTCGCTTAACTACTGTTGAGCCATGGAGTGTGGTTACTGTGGTGTTGGATGTAGTAGGAGAGGAACAGGGGCTAAGGGGCTGTGTTTCCCCAGAGGCTGCTTCCTCACCGGTGGTTGTGTCGTCATCGATGACGAGGTCACCGGTTTCGTCGTCGCTGCTGGCCACGCTCACAGGTGAGTTGTGGACAGGAGGAAGAGTGGAGGTTTTGGCTGTGTGGGTGTTTTCTTGTGTTTGTTTGTGTTGTTCATGTGTTTGCTGGAAGTGTTGTTGGTGTTGTTGAAAGAAGTTTGGTGGGAATGAAATTGTCGGGCAGTTATTTTGTAGAAGCAGAGTGTTCATTACCTCGGCCTGTTTTTGGAGGTCGCCGCCAGAAATCTCGATGGAATATTTAATAATGAAATCTGTTAGGAATTGGTTGTCTGTGGTAGTGGTAGTGGTAGTGGTGGTGTTTTGCGTTGGAGGTGAAGGTGGTGCTGTGGGCGTAGGGGTGGAGGGAGTGGCGGCTTTTGCGTAGGAATTGTTTGTTTGTGTTGTGTGTGTGGTGGAGTTTTGTTGTTGCTGTGCATTTTTCTTCACCTGGCATCTGAAGGATACTGCCGGGTGGTCCCCATTGCAGTTAATGCATTTGAGGGTGGTGACTTGGCAGTTTTGGTAGCCGTGTCCTTTTGCCGCGCATTTGGAGCAAGTGAGATCGCTCTCCTTGCATTGGTTGGTACGGTGGGTGAACTTATAGCATTTGTAACATTGTGTGACTGGAAGGTACTGTTCTATGTTTGTGTTATAATGTGGGATTATTTGTGAAAAAAGTTTCATACCTTTTTGGGTGGTTGTCTGGGCTTCCTGGCGTGTGCGGAATCGGATCTTCAACATGTGGGCTTTTGCGATAACGCGAAGGTCATCGATTGCCACATTGTTCTTTGCTTCGATCTCTGCACGGAGATCTTCGGGGGTCTTCTTCAGTAGGTAATCATCAATTTTTCGGGCGAGGATTGTCCTGGCTGAGATCTGAGCTTGTCCTTCGACAAGCTCAAAACCGAGGAGTTTCAAAGCTTCTGTTACCGTTGGAGACATGTGATTATCGCGATCTGCATCGCTGGCTAGGCCAACGATGATGAAGGGTCCTGACTTAAAGCATTTTGTGTGAGCGATCTGCGATCGTGAAAAGAAGGCGTTGCTGAGGTCGTTCGGGAGATTGGCGGTTTTTATTCGGTACCTTAATGTCCGATCAGGGGGGCGAGGGACAGCCATCCTTGTACCATAGGGCAAGGCCCTACGGTGCTCAGGCACGGCAAACGGCACACAGCAAGTACAATACTGTCAAAAACACAATACTGAAACACTAAAACAACTCGACACTGCACTGCACTGCACTTCACTTCAATTCACTGCACTTCACTTCACTTCTTTTCACTTTACTTCACTTCTTTTCACTTTACTTCACTTCTTTTCACTTCACTTCACTTCACTTCACTACACTACACTGACGAAAACGCAGCACTTTAACACTCACCCGGCACTTTTATAAACAGCAGGGCAGCCTGGTGGCCGCGCAAGTGTTTACAAAATCGGCCGAGAGCAAAGAAAAAGATGCTGCTGTGGCGGTTGCTGGCGGGCGACTGAAGAATGTGGGGCGAGAAGACGGGGCGGGCTACTGGCCGCTGATTAGCTGTTGTCTCCCTGAGCTGGGAGGAGGAGACACGGCTGTGTCAGGGTCTTGCGGTCAACTGGAGCTGGCTGGAGCGGCTGGAGAGCGCTGGATCCTTCCTCTTCGGAGTCTGGGTGAAGACTGTCGAGCGCGCGTTTTGAAAAGTCTTATATATTGGCTTTCTTACTCAGGATCGCGTGTACTTACGCAACCTCCACTCCTGATTGGTCCAGCTGCGCTCTGGGCTGATCTGATCTCCCTTTTATATAGAGGAAAAACAAAATCGGACGCACTACTTGATCGCAGAGCTAACGACGACGTAGGTACAGTACTGCTACAACAGTCATCATGTCTGGACGCGGCAAAGGCGGAAAGGTGAAGGGAAAGTCAAAGTCCCGTTCCAGTCGTGCTGGACTTCAGTTCCCCGTCGGCAGGATTCATCGCCTCCTTAGAAAGGGCAATTACGCCGAGCGTGTAGGTGCCGGTGCTCCCGTGTACCTTGCAGCAGTTATGGAGTACCTGGCTGCTGAGGTCCTCGAGCTCGCCGGTAACGCCGCCCGCGACAACAAGAAGACTCGCATCATCCCACGTCACCTTCAGCTGGCCATCCGCAATGACGAGGAACTTAATAAGCTCCTCTCTGGAGTCACCATTGCGCAAGGAGGTGTGCTGCCAAACATTCAGGCTGTGCTCCTTCCCAAGAAGACCGAGAAGAAGTAAACCTTCCTGCTCCTCCTCTTCACTCAATATCATCAATCAATCAATCCGGCTCCTCTTCGGAGCCACATACTCATACATCTAGAGAGTTGAATGGACTATACAAGAGAGAAAGAGAGATTATCATTATTATTATTATTATTATTATTATTATTATTATTATTATTATTATTATTATTATTATTATTATTATTATTATTCATAATTGTTCTGTGAAAATAAGTCAGAATTTACCGTAATGCATAACAGCGTAAATTCATTTCCATTTCGACCTATCATTCAATTTGACAGCACTTCCCTGAGGAATACCTCCGAGCTCCCGGAACGGCTCAAGTGCTTATCACTAGGAAGGTAGTGTGAGGCCACTCAGGTCAATAGGAGAGGCGGAGAGTACTAGTATTTTGAGATGTTTACCGACAAAAAATATAAATAAAATAAATTAATTAAAAATGTATGTATGAGATGGGTAGATATAGATATATTATCATTATTCATAATGGTTCTGTACAAGTAAGTTAAAATTTACTGTAATGCATAAGAGCGTAAATTCTTTTGTATTTCGACCTACCAATAGATTTGACAGCATATCTCTGAGGAATACCTCCGAGCTCCCGGAACAGCTCAAGTGCTTATCTCTAGGAAGGTAGTGTATGTATGTATGTATATATATATATATATATATATATATATATATATATATATATATATATATATATATATATATATATATATATATATATATATATATATTATGTTTTGGATATCTACTAGGATGTGACTATTATTAAATTGTTTGATTTAATAACATAACATAACATAATCATTCATAAGAAGAAAAAACGGTAACCTGTTGCATATGGACATGGTTTTGGATATCTAGTAAGTTGTTACTATTATAATTTTGATTGATTTAACAAGAATGAGTGATTCATACTAATATCACCTCCCAGAATTTCTTAAATGAATTAATTTTGCTCAACTATGACAACAGTAGTCTATTTTTTCTTCGTTTTCATTTTCTTGTGGACCTAAAAAAGGTCCGGGATATGTTGTTGCTGTTATTGTTGTTCACACTGATGGAGAGGAAAAAGCCTTAACCACCGAATCCGTACAGAGTACGGCCCTGGCGCTTGAGGGCGTAGACAACGTCCATGGCGGTAACAGTTTTGCGCTTGGCGTGCTCGGTGTAGGTGACAGCATCTCTGATGACGTTCTCCAGGAACACCTTCAGCACCCCACGAGTCTCCTCATAGATGAGACCAGAGATGCGCTTGACGCCACCTCGGCGAGCCAGTCGACGGATAGCAGGCTTGGTGATGCCCTGGATGTTAGCGCGTAGAACCTTACGGTGACGCTTGGCTCCTCCCTTTCCAAGTCCCTTGCCTCCCTTGCCACGGCCAGTCATGTTGATAAGAGTTGCTAGTAGTGCGACGACGTCCTCTACCTTTGAGCAGTAGCTCACGAGTGTGCCTCGGCGAATCGAAAAAAAAATCGAATCGAATCGAAAAATAGAGAAAAGGTGGGGGAGGGGGAAGTAGGGATAGAGGGAAGAATAGAGGGGTGAAAAGAAGGGAATTTTAGTAGAAGGGTAAAGTCACTGGGGCTTGACCCAGGTGCAAGGTAGTGTGGTGTATGTTGTTTTTAAATGTAGGCTACTGCTCATCTTTTTTGTGTAATTGTTTTCGGGCCGTCGTAGCAAGGGAGACAGCGACCAGAAAGCGGGAGCCAAGCAGACCGACCCCACACCGAGCAAAACAAAGCGCAAAACCGCCACCACACATTCGCGTGCCCTT
>JAHFWG010000067.1:0-17462 GCA_020233015.1 Callinectes sapidus | reverse complement strand
AGAGAGAAGGGCACGCGAATGTGTGGTGGCGGTTTTGCGCTTTGTTTTGCTCGGTGTGGGGGCGGTCTGCTTGGCTCCCGCTTTCTGGTCGCTGTCTCCCTTGCTACGACGGCCCGAAAACAATTACAAAAGATGAGCAGTAGCCTACATTTAAAAACAACATACACCACACTACCTTGCACCTGGGTCAATCCCCAGTGACTTTACTCTTCTACTAAAATTCCCTTCTTTTCACCCCTCTATTCTTCCCTCTATCCCTACTTCCCCCTCCCCCACCTTTTTTCTATTTTTCGATTCGATTCTCACATAGGGCAGCTTGCCAGGGAGGCCTCAGGGAAGCTGGCATCACATCTCCTGAACAGCCTGATTGTCTTCTATATGAAATTTGTATTTAAACATTTCGAGAGTGTTGAATCAAAATATCATCACAGATTTTCCTTGCAACGTAAGGTTTAGGCACACATTTGTAGAGCTTATTATATATTAAAGGACTAGATAAAATAATAGAAAATTTGCCTGATCGTTTATTTAGAGAAGATTGAATGAAAGAAATGTAAACAACACTTATGAAAATGTACTCTTAACTGTTCTTTATAATTATGGTTCTATTATAGTTTATGCCATTAAAAACTATGTGGTTTTGACCCCCTTGAGGTAGTTGTACTCACTATTTAACGTATTTTTAGTCAATACACTACTTGTCGGAAATGAATAATAACAATGCACTACACCCGGGACTGCGCTGCGCTCTTGCTATTTCCTAAGTTCAGTTAGATGCTCGCGTCTCCCAGGTAAACATGAAACTGACTAATATACAGACGTTCAATTGTTTATAGAGCTGGGGTTTGTGTTTTTTTTTTTTTTTTTTTTTTTTTTTTATTAGAGAAAGAAGAGGGAAGAAGAGAAAGTTGCAGAAATATGAAGGACTGTCGAAGGTAAAAGTTGGTGGGCAGTCCACCCTGCTATGTCATGGTGATATGATTATTATGAAAGCTAGCTAGCTAGTTGTTTTAGTTGTAGATGGGGTCTGGTTCATTATTGTGCATTATGTTGATTAGGCTACTGGGGAATCTCGTGTTGAAGGTTGTTATATTTGTGATATTTTCTTGAAGTGATAGGAAGTGTTCATTGTCATGTAGTTCTAATTTTTCCCACGTTTTTAGTGCTCTTTGATATAATCTGATGTTTCTTGGTGTTGTTTTTGTGAAGTCGTGTAGTTCTATAGTATTCATTGTGTATGGATATCGTTGGTTGGCTGCAAAACGCAGGGCTTTGTTTTGGGTAATTTGTAGTTTCTTTAGCTGTGTTTTACACATTGTGTGAGTAGGTATAGAGGGGTAGTCTAGGAGGGGCAGAATCAGTGTTTTAATTAGATGTAATTTAGTTCTCATTGGCATTTCTTTGAATCTGTATAACTGTGTTAACTTTCGTCTTCCAAGTTTGTTTCTTGTGTTAATATGAGTGTTGTAACCTGTGTTAGTTATATTGAGTCCAAGTGTTTTACCTACATTGTGGAATGGTATTTGTTCCCCTGATATTTCTATTTCATTTCCCGTAGTGGCTCCAGTGCGTAGGATTGTGCATTTGTTTAAGTTTGTTTTTATTCTCCACAGTTTCTCATATTGATTTATATTTTCAATTTCTCTTTGAGTTCTTAATCTTAGCATTTCTTTAGATGGTCCTGGATAGTGTATAAGTTGAGTGATGTCATCGGCGTAGCTTATATTGAAACCAGTGTTAGAAGGGGGAGAGTCATGTGTATAAACAACAAATAGGGTGGGGGAAAGCACACTGCCTTGAGGTACACCGCAGGCAAGATTAAAGAAGTCACCCAGAACTGTGTCTACTTTTATTCTCGCCTTCCTGACGTCTAAGAAGTTGCATAACAACCTTTCAACGACTTCAGGAAGTCCGAGATGTAAAATTTTAAACTTGAGTCCTAGGTGCCATACTTTGTCAAACGCTTTAGAGATGTCTCTCATGACGATGTGACACTGTCCCCCATCCGCTTTGTAGTGTGCAATTTGTTCTGTTATAAGGGCGAGTGCATCTGTGGTGCCTCTCCCTACTCTGACGCCATATTGATGGTGATTATATTTGTCGTTAAAATCTAGATGATCTCTTAACCTTGTATTTAATAATCTCTCAAAAATTTTTCCGGGTACTTCAAGTAGGGAAATGGGCCTATAATTAGAGGGCTGTCTGTGATCTTTCCCAGATTTGGGGATGAATCGTACGGTGGCTTTCTTCCAGATGTCGGGGAAGTAACCTGCCGCGAGGGAAAAGTTAAATATTGAAGTTAATCTTGCTATGGCATTATCTGGGAGATGTTTTAGGATTGTTTTGTTGATGCCGCTGGAGCCTGGGCTTGATTTTTTCAGTCCTTTGATGATTTGTTTTGTGTCGTGAACTGTGAATGGTATGGTTAGTGGTGTTTGTGAATCTAAGATATTAGTGTCGATGTAAGCATGTGGTATGGTGCGATGTCTGTGTTGTTCTATGTAATTGTTAATGCGTGTGTCGTGTTCCTCTGCCTCGTTGTCTTCAGGAGGAGATTCCCCTGCATATACTTCAGTCCATAAATTCCTCAGTAGTCTCTCTTTCCCAAGAGGTGTTTTGATCTTATTGTTTTGTTGGTCAAATAGGTAGTGAGGTGAAGGGTTAATATTTCCCATTAGATTTTTAATTTTTCTCCAGAACGTTGCAGGGTCTTGGTGTATTGCTGCGGTAGATATCATTAAGTTGCTCCAGTGAGCATTGTTTTCCTCAGTGAGTCTCTCACGCAGTTGTTGCTGAAGAAGTCGGTAGTCATAGTAAAGTGGATTATGCCACCCGTATCTCGCAGCATGTTGTCGAATATGGTTGAATCTGATCATTAGTAAGAGAGTTTGGTGGCTGAGGGGAGGAGGAGGCAGGGGTTTGTAGTGTGTGGTGGGGCTGTTGTGTCGTATGGCAGTGTGAATAGTGTTGTACCAGTGTGTAATGTCTGTATCTATGTCTGCAGTGGTCAATGCGTTGTATGGGAGATGTGTGTTGAAGGTGTCGCTTATTTCTGCGCAGAAGGTTTCCCAGTTTGCTCTAGCAAAGTCGGTTCTTGGAGGAGCAGCGATGAAGATGGGGTAGGTGGAGATAGTGAGTTGTATAGGTACGTGATCACTGGTGGTGAGGGGTCCTTGGGATATGTGGGTGTTGTGATGTGTCCTGAAGTTGGTGAGAATTATGTCAGGCGTAGAGGTTGTATTGTAGGCGTAATATGTCGGGAACTCAGGACCAATGTGTTGTAGTATTCTGTCATGGAATAGCCTCTGTAGTTGTCTGCCTTTTGTGTTTGTGCTCCTGTAGCCTAGGAAGGGATGATTAGCATTAAGATCTGCTAGGAGATAGACTGGGATAGTGCGTCTGAATAATTTGTAAAAATCGGGAGTGGGTATGTATGGTCTGGTGGGTGGTTGATATAATGTGCCAATTATTATTGTTCCTGAAGAGGTGGTGATTTCTACAGCTAGCAGGTCGGAGATGACATCATCCAGAATTTTGTGTGGGATGTTGTTTTTTATAAGGATGGCGGTACCATCTGTGATACTGTTGGTGTTGTTCTTTAGATGTGTTTTATACCCCAGAATTTTTAAGGATTCGTTTGTTTTGACACCGTGGCTATTTAATAAGATTATGTCTGCATCTGCGTGTCTGTAGATATTGGATAATTCATGTCGCCTCTTTTGCCATTTAAGTACGTTGTGTTGTATTATTTTGAGGGTATCTATTGTCTCCTGTGTTTTTTGCTGTGCTTTTTGGGTGTGGCAGTGGTGTTGAGGTGAGGCTGGTCTGTGTTAGCAGAGCAGGGGAGTTTTTTGTGGTTTACAGTCTCTTCACGATCATGGTGGAGTGTTGTTGTTTCTGAGCGGGTGGTACTTCTCATAAATCGTTGAGCTCCAATCTGCGAAGTGGCAGAAGTGCAGGATGCGCGTGATGTAGAGGAGTCCACTGAGACGTCTGCAGACTCGCCATCAGATTCTTCAACTTCCTTCTCGTTTTCGTCTGGAATGGCATAATCAGATTCATCTTCCTCTTCCAGTTCTTGTGCTGTATGGATGTTTGATGTGAGAGTTGTTGATGGTGGTGTTGCAGGAGGGGGAGTTGGGGTACGAATTGGAGTAGAGGGAGCAGTATTGTTATCAGAGTGTAGGCTGGTATCAAGGAAGAGTGGTTTGCTGTCAGGACAGCTCGGTATTTTAATTTCTGCCAGTCCGTTTGCCTTGAGTGTTTCATTTAGAACTTTTTCAAAACTGCCTGGTGAAATAGCGTTGACAAAGTGGGCGTGAATGAAGCTTGATAGTGTTTTCTGAAAAGTTTGCTTGTTTTCTTCTGTTGACGGAAGAGGGTTTTGATTTAGTGGCTGGGAAGAGGAGCTCGTGGCTGCGGCAGCATATGTTTGTGATTTCGCCTGTTTCTTTTCAGCACTGATCTGTTTTCGCTTAGGGCATTTGAAGGCGAGAGTCCTGTGTTCTTCTCCACAATTCAGGCACCTCTTGGTTTGGCTGGGGCATTGCGACCATGTATGTTGTGTGCTCGCGCATTCTGAGCAGGCAGTGAAGTTTTTGTCTTGAGGGCATAGGTGTGTGGGGGGGTCTTCAATTTTGTAGCATCTGTAGCATACTTGTATGGGTATATATTCTTCTTTCTTTATGTTATAGTGCGGTACCCTCATTTGGAACATCTTAAGTCCCTGTTCACAGGCCTTGGTGGCAGAGGTGGCTTGTGCAAACGTGATTTTGATTATTTTTGATCTGGGAAACTTGTAGATGGTCATTTCTCCTTGCACAAAGTCATTATGTCTGGTAATTTCATCTTTGATGTCATGTGGTTCATTGTCGTATATATGTTGGTCAACCCTAAAGAGGAGGACAGTTCGCAGAGCTTTTAGCTGTGGCGGCAGGACTGGAGTGAAGTCTTGGGCTTCTAGCGCTGTAGTGCAAGCAGGACCGCAGAGTAGGTCGATCTCTTTTTCTGGGGCGAGCACAGCATATCCGTTATGGGCATCCTTGATGTCAGTGGAGAAGATGTTTTGTGCAGACAGGATATTTAGGAGTTCTTGTTTGGAGGCAGCAGATTTTCTGGGATGTTTGATCTTAACCCGTCCCATGGTACATCCTACAAGGGCCCGCAGGCCGACCGAATAACACAACTAAGATAGAAAAAGGCAGTAGCCTGCCTAAGCAAACCAGTTTGATGGTCCGGCTTCTAAAAACCGTCGCAACCACCCTGGTTCGCGCCTGCTCTATCCAAGCTGGTGCCAGACCTACCCAGTGTGCTTAAGGGATGATTCACACTATAGGTCCGGTCGCACTCCGCTCTCGCTCCGCTCTCGGTCAGCTCACGGTCCTGGTGTATTCACATGTCCAGTCCGCTCTCGCTCCGCTCTCGATCATTTCTTCTCCCTCAACACCAGTGGAAGGCATATCACCAGTTACGGAGGATGTGTGACTTTTCTCGAGCCGATTTGGCAATAATCGCCATTGCACTTGATGAAGAAGAAGAAAGAAAGCAGAGTCGAAAAAGAAAGAGATTGTGGGTTCATCCTATGTTGCAAGATAGGAAGAGTGAAGGAGAATTTCATACTCTGTATCCTCGTCTTATTGATGATGAGAGTAAATTCCACAGCTACTTCAGAATGAACATTGGAACATTTGAGAAAATACTATAAAAAATTGAGGATGACCTGAAAAAGGAAAACACACCATTCAGAGAAGCAATCACTCCAAGAGAAAAACTGGCTGTGTGTCTAAGGTAAGAAAAAGAAAAGATGTGACTCAGATTTATTTTGCAGTGCGACTCAAAGACAAGAGATAAAGGCACAGACGATCAACATTTATTCCTTTTATTGTTACATTGTTTGTACAATAATTATGAAGGTAAAGCAGAAAGATCCTGCTGGGTACGCCACTGTGAGGTGCATGCAGGCTGCAGAGGTGATGGTGTCCCGTGGATGTGGATGTTCTCCTGGTATTGTGTTGCTTGTTGCAAGTGTTGTATAGGTTGAGTATTTGTGGACGAGGAAGTAGAGTACTGCGACAGAGCAGGTGATGCTGAAGGTAGGGGGCATACATTCTGTGCTAGTGGTGCATATGCCTGTGTGTACTGGTTATGAATGTATTTTCCTTCAATTTCACTTACTAATGAAAACACTTTTGTTTTAATAAAATGTTGATCAGTTGGACTGAATTTCTTGACAGTAGTTGCCATCAGTGAAAAGAAGGTGTCTATTGGTTCTGGGGCCCGTTCTTCCTTCTTGTTTTCTACTAAGTATCTCATAAGAGTAGCAGATGCACTATTGTAATTTTCCTGTTTTTTTCTTTTACGTGTGAGACGTTCTTGCTGAGGGAGTGTCACTTGTGCAACACCAACAACCTCGTCGTTTTCTTCACTTTCTTGTCCACTGCATAGTTCTTGTGTGCCATCGTGTTCTGCATTATCTGAATTTTCTGATTCATTTCCAGCCGGTGGCAGAGATGTAATTCGTGTTCTGTCCTTCATAAATGCAGACAAAAATGACATTTGGTCTTCATACTTCCATTTCTGGCTATTAGCAGCAGCCTGCCCACTCTTTGTTTTCTTATTTATGTGTTTGCGATACTGCGATCGCAGGCATTCCCAGCGTTCCTTACACTTAGATCCTGAAAATAAATAGAAAACGGAATTAGTTATTCCCTATATTGTTTCATTGCAGGTTTTTGGCAACGGGGGATTCCTACAAATCAATAGCTTTCAGCTATCGTCTAGGCCATTCAACCACTCAGGGTATTGTACTGGAAGTTTGTCATGCAATAATGACGAACCTTATGGGCGAGGCTATACCGACACCAAGTAAAGAAGACGGGAAGCGAATTGCAAATGAATATTGGACGCAGTGGAACTTCCCAAACTGCATTGGTACACTGGATGGTAAACATGTGGTAATTGAAGCACCAGCAAATAGTGGCTCCCTATATTTCAACCATAAAAAGACATTTTCTGTTGTTCTATTGGCTTTGGTTGATGCAAACTACCGTTTCATATGGGTTGATGTAGGATCGTATGGTAAGAATAGTGACAGTGGAATTTTTACTAATTCCAAACTTTGCAAATATCTGGATGAGGAACAATTGAATGTACCAGAAGATGCTGCACTTCCTGGCACTAATGTGCTTGCACCATATGTTATAGTAGGAGATGAGGCTTTCCCTCTGAAGAGAAATTTAATGAGGCCCTACCCAGGTTCACAGACTGAACATAATGTAGAAAAAAGGATTTTTAACTATAGATTATCTAGAGCCAGGAGGATAGTTGAGTGTACATTTGGTATTCTAGTGCAAACCTTCAGAATATATTTAAGGAAACTTAAAGCTATGCCTTCTAATGCTAATGCAATCATTACAACAACATGCATACTTCATAATCTAATACACCCTAACATTGTTGCATTACCAGATAGTGTTGTCATCCCTTCATCAAATACAGTACGTCCAATGAGAGGAAGAGGGGGAAATGCTACAAGGGAGGCTTTTGGCGTGAGAGAAACACTGAAAGATTATTTCAGCTCACCAGTTGGTTCAGTGCCTTGGCAAAATGATAAAATATAAGTATACAAACATAAATGTATAGAAATGTTGTTGAGTGTGGCTAGGAAGTGCATTTCTGCAGTGGACATTAGGCTATTATTATATATATTGAATTTCTTACCTTCGCAACTCAGCTGCCTGCTTATTTCCACCCAGCTTCTTCTCGCCACGTTATCACTATAGTGTAGTGAAGTCAGGTCATACAGTTCGGGTTTGCTTTTCACTAATTCTATTAACATTTCATCTGAAACCACAAAATGAAAGTAAGTTTTGTAAATCAATTTTGTTCAGTTTGTGCTTATGTATAGGCTAGCTGTATGCATTGTCCTTATATCAGTGATAAATAAAAAGTTTTTTTTTTTTTATATATAATTTACCTACCTTTTGCATGATCCCATTGTGATGTTTTCTTTTGTTTATCCATGTTTTCATAAGACGAAAGGCAACAATAATTCCCTGTACGAAGGCTGAATCTCGACTGGAGCGGAGCAGGACCGCGGGACTGCTGTTCACACTGGCAGTAACGGTCCGTTCTCGCTCCGCTCTCGCTCCGGTCAAAATATCTTTTGAATGTACCATGACCGGAGCGAGAGCGGAGCGAGAGCGGACCGTTACCGCCAGTGTGAATGCTTACACTGAAATGCATGTAACATTACTGGACCGGACCGTGACTAGAGCGAGAGCGGAGCGCGACCGGACCTATAGTGTGAATCAAGCCTAAAGCAGCCCTCTGAGGGCCCCCCGTGGCAAGCCGTGGGGTTCACCTTCACACACTGATGGACGCTAAAGGCGAAAAGGAAGTACAGTGAGAGATCAAAGATTGTCTTCCCTTGAGTAAGGGCGGCACGGAGTGTGCCAGCGTATTTTGGTAGAGTGGTCTGGTGTTGGCCTTCACAGTATGGTGTCTCCTGTGCCGGGTAAGTATGATTTCCAGTGTGTGAGTGAGTGAGTGTGTGAGTAGTGAGGCTCCTAACCAAGGGGCAGCGAGTGTGAATGCTTAGCTGAAGTAGCGAACAGCGCTTTATATGAGTACCCCAGCTTGCCAGATTGTAAACATCAATCCAATGAAAACGCGAAGGTTTTAAGGGGTGTCTGTGTAGAAGATGGCTTGATGGTAATCAATAACGTACATGAACAACAACATTTTAAGGGTGGAGAGACATATAAGAAAGGTAACGAATGGATGTCAGAGTTAGATCTATGTATCATAAGCTATAACATGCTGAAATATATGAATGACCTGCGTGTCATTTATGAGAATGACCTTCCCAGCGACCATGCACCACTAGCTAGCTAGCCCTTACTATGTCAGCTGACAGCATCAGTCTAAAAGAATTGGAATGTCGTGCTGAGTGGTTGGGAGGCCATGCTGTTCTTCAAAACGAAAGCCCTCAAGACATATTGGTAAAACCCGTGAAATTGGAGAGTGTATGTAGACTTAAACCTGTTAAAGCAAAGAATAGAAGAATGTGAGATACCGAATGTGGGCGAAAATGTTGATGTGAATGCAACCCAGATAAGTGATGCTTTATATATATGAGTGTGTGAGAAGAGCAAAGTGTACACGAGAGCATACCAGAGCAGTGAGTGAGAATGAGATGCTGAGTAGATGGGAGAGAATGGTAGATAATAAAGATGATGCAGAATTATGGAAAGCTGTGAACTGAAACAGGATGAAAACCTTGATAAAACATCTGATGATGAATTTAAAGTATACATAGAAAGTACTCAGAATATTCAAGCTGTGTATACCAATTCATTAGGGATGATGTCATTTCTCGAGTTACTGTGCCTGTGTTGGATGGATGAACCTGTAAGTGTTTTTGAGACAAAATGTGAAGCCAGGAATATGAAAGCAAATAAAGCTTGCGGCCCAGATGGCCTTACACCTGGGATATTTAAGATGCTACCTATGCCCTGGTTACTTCTTCTCACAACAATATTCAACAGTATCTTTAGTACCTAGTGGTAATTATCCTGTTGCTTGGACCCGCGCTAAGATGTTCACTATATATAAAAAAGGAGACAGAAGAAGTCCAAAAAACTATAGATGAATAAGTAGTGTCATCAACAGTTGTGCAAAACTATACGACATGATTCTGTGCTGCTCAAGGTTAATTAAAGCACTGGTTCAAACCATACAGAGAGCAAGCAGGTGCTCAAGAGAAGCGAGGTTGCACGGAGCACATTGTAACTCTTCGTATCTTGTGTGATCTGGCAAGAAGAAAAAAAGTATAAGCTCTTCGTTACTTTTGTTGATTTTTCCCAGGCGTACGACCTTGTTCCTCGTCAAGTGCTGCTCCGCGTACTTATTAAGCGTTTGGGTTGCGGCGCTGTGATGCTAGCGGCGCTGCTGGTGTCCATGTACTGTAGGCTACGCCGTGACAGAAAACGTGGTGGGTGCAGCCAGCGGTGGTGGCGGTGACGCTCGGTGTGCGCCAGGGTTCACCTACATCATGCTTGCTTTTTATCATATTTGTTAACGATCTTATTAATATGTTAAAGGAAGGAGCGGGAGTATACAGTGGCCGCCAAATGTTGTGGCGGTCTTGGCGGAGCGTTTTTGATGCGGTGGCCGCTAAATTGATAACCTTTCAATTGTTCTCTCGCGCCGTCGGGTGACAAGTTAAAAAAAGTGGTGACATGGCAACTAGGCCTGTCACTTAGCAACACCGCGGGGGGTATGTAGGGTACGTTAATGTCGGTTAGTGCTTCCTTTGCATGCAGTGGAGGCGCGCGACTGTTTCACTTGCGTCGTCAAGACTGACGCCGATACATTCAAGCTCTATATACTCCCTTATTGTTTAATGGCACCGAGTCAGATTATATCCCAGGCTACAATAAACAGTATCTGGTCCTTGTACAAGGCTGGGTTCGGTGCCAAAAGTATCGTGGAAGAGACAGGAGTGGCAAAAAGGACAGTGGAACGGTGGCTGAAACGGTGTCGGGAAGCTGCGGACGGAGTGGCGCCCACTCATTTATCCAAGAGTGGGAGGCCACGGAAATGTAATTCCAGGACTTTGCACCTTATCAGAAAACAGTTGAACGTCACACCAACCAGCACAGCACGTGAACTGAAAGAAAACAATCCTGCCTTACTGGGTGATGTGTCAGTCAGGAGTGTGCAGCGTTACGTGCTACGTGATCTTGGATTAGTGTCGAGATCACCGGCGATAAAACCACTCCTTACTCCTCGTCATAAAAAGAAACGACTCACTTTTGCTAAAGAACACAAAGACTGGCCTCTAGAAAGAATTCGACGCATATTATGGTCAGATGAAAGTGTCTTCACAGTAACAGGAACTAACTTTGCAAAAGTGAGGCGGCCCAGGAATTCTGACCGCCATGACCCTCGGTACACCGTTAATAGAGCAAGACACCCAGACTCTCTCATGGTGTGGGGTTGTTTCTCCTATTATGGAGTGGGTAACCTTGTGGTTTTAGAAAAGGGTGTTACTGTGAACAGTGAGCGGTACTTAGACCTTCTGCACGAAAACCTAGAAACCTGCTATGACAAATGTAACGCAGAAACGTTTATGCAGGACGGTGCTCCGTGTCACAGGGCAAAAGTTGTGAAGGAATGGCTGGATATGTGTGCTATTCCTTACTTTGACTGGCCTCCTAACAGTCCTGACTTAAACCCCATTGAAAATCTGTGGTCCATTATGAAAAGGAAGGTACAGGAGGTGGACACTAGTTCATTAGCCAAACTAAAAGCTGCGCTGTTAAAACTGGGAGGAGCTGCCGAAGGAACTACTTGAAAACCTTGCAAATTCATTCTCAAACCGACTACAAGAAGTTATACACAAGAGAGGGAATGCAATCAAGTACTAGGATATCGGTAAGTTAAATGATTTCTTGTTTTCTTAATGATTTACGAATATTCTCTTGCATAATGGATGAACGTGTCATTAACGACATGATAAAGTCCGACCGCCACAACATTTGGCGGCCACTGTACATAGATGGTTTCTTATCCTGGCTTCACGTTCTTGTCCGTCCTTGTGGATGATACTGTAGTGATTGCGACAACAATAGAAAACATGCTTAATAAAAAACTTACGATTTTAAATTAGTATTGTAATGAATATGGTATGAAAGTGAACCAAACAAAAATTAAATTTTTTGTAATCAACGGAGGGGAGAAAGAAAAGGAGTCCCTCTGTGTGGATGATCTGGTGGTGGAGTGGTGTGATAAATATGTTTATTTAGGGTCACCTTTCACTGCTGATGGCTCCGTCTCGTCTGTTATCAGTGCACACGCAACAGCAAAAATTCCACACGTTCTTAAATTTGTTTCCTTCATAAAGAAAAATAATGACATTTCTTTCTTTGTAAAAAGACGTGTGTTTGACGCGGCGCTCATGGCAGCGTTATTATATGGCTGTGAGTCTTGGCTGACTGGTACCTGCTACCTACCTCCTCTGCTGCCGCCTCCCCTACCTACCTCCTCTGCTGCCGCCTCTGCTACCTACCTCCTCTGCTGCCGCCTCTGCTACCTACCTCCTCTGCTGCCGCCTCCCCTACCTACCTCCTCTGCTGCCGCCTCTGCTACCTACCTCCTCTGCTGCCGCCTCTGCTACCTACCTCCTCTGCTGCCGCTTCTGCTACATACCTCCTCTGCTGCCGCCTCCCCTATCTACCTCCTCTGCTGCCGCCTCTGCTACCTACCTCCTCTGCTGCCGCCTCTGCTACCTACCTCCTCTGCTGCCGCCTCTGCTACCTACCTCCTCTGCTGCGGCCTCCCCTACCTACCTCCTCTGCTGCCGCCTCTGCTACCTACCTCCTCTGCTGCCGCCTCTGCTACATACCTCCTCTGCTGCCGCCTCCCCTACCTACCTCCTCTGCTGCCGCCTCCCCTACCTACCTCCTCTGCTGCCACCTCTGCTACCTACGTCCTCTGCTGCCGCCTCCTCTACCTACCTCCTCTGCTGTCGCCTCCCCTACCTACCTTCTCTGCTGCCGCCTCTGCTACCTACCTCCTCTGCTGCCGCCTCCCCTACCTACCTCCTCTGCTGCCGCCTCTGCTACCTACCTCCTCTGCTGCCGCCTCCCCTACCTACCTCCTCTCCTGCCGCCTCCCCTACCTACCTCCTCTGCTGCCGCCTCTGCTACCTACTTCCTCTGCTGCGGCCGCCGCTATATACTGGTCCTGCCACCGATGACGACACTGTTCACGCCGGTGGGGACGCAACGGAGATGACTCGGGACACTGGCAGGATGTCTCTTCGCTCTAGTAAGTAAAAGTCCTGCCAGTGATGTGAATTATGTCATTCATTCATCTGTATAACCCTTGTTAAGATATCTATTACGACAACATGGATGACTACAATAATTCTGTCCTACCTTTCTCACTGTTAACTGATCTAGAACTGATGTAGAAACATCACCAATAAAAATTATGCAGTTACTAATAATAATTCTACTAGTTATTTAGATAGCCTTGTATTTGAGCCTTTAGTTCCTCAGTGCCAGTGCCACTACCGCCACTGCTGCTGCTACTGTTGTTGCTTCTACACCTGTGGGTGATTTATCTGGCAGTGGGGGAGTGAGGACAAGACAGCGGGGGGGGGGGGCTGACAGTGGCAGGAAGGCGCTAAGGGGCCAGCGGAAGAAGTAACGTACTTGACCAATCAGTTGTTACTTAGTTCATAAGTAGTACTTTTTTCTGTTCAACATGGATGATATCAATTATTTGCCTTTTTCGTCAATTAATGATGCAGAGTTTATCAACTTGATCAGTAGCAGTGATTTAAATTTTATACAGTCAATTCCCTATCTCGACAGTCTTATAATATCTTATGAACCTTTTGACCTTGATGACAGTCACAGAAATGAAAATGACATACATAGACTCCTTTATGTTAAACTTTAGATAGAAATTACTCACCACCTCAATCACTATACACTTTTTAATTGATATGAAAGATGTTCCATTTACTGATGATACATTAACGTTACTTAGTTTCAATAGTCGAAGTTTTTCTGCCAATTTCCAGGGATTATTAGATCAATGTCTTCATGAACGCATGTGTATGTATTTTGATATCATGGCCTTTCAGAAGACACGATTAGACAATCATATAATTTCCCTGTTTCAGCTTCCTCAATTTAATAATTGTTACACACAATGTAGGAACACAGTAGGAGGAGGAGGAGGAGTTGCATTGTATGTATCAAAGGTGTATTCATCTTCACTGTTGCCTGACTTATGCTATATGGAAACAGACATAGAATGTGTCATAGTGGAACTAAAATGATCTGTGCTTCAACATACCGTCCACCTAAGGGTAATGTGCTTAATGTTTTGGTGAAATTTGATAATATTCTCCAACACATTTCAGACAAAGGTTATAGAGGAATGTACTTGCTTGGGGATTGGAATATTGATCTGCTCAGGTAAAACACTAATCCTGTTGTGAGTAATTTCACTAGCATGATGTATTCCTACTCCTGTTTTCCTCTCATAACTAAACCTACTCGTGCCACGTGTGACAGTGCTACACTTATTGATAACATTTGGTCAACAGAAATAGAATAGAGTATAATATAAGAAATATGATCTTGTACACTGACATTTCAGACCATTTCCCAATAGTATCAAGCTTTACTTATAATAGAGAAAATATTTCAAATCAGCAAATTGTCAAAAAGAGAACTTTTCCCAACACAAGTATTCAGAGATTTGTGGAGGAACTCTCTGAAACCAACTGGGATGATATAATATTTACATGCACTTGTGCTAACAAAGGATTGGAATTATTTGAAGGTAAATTTCGGAAAATGTTTGAGGACAATTTCCCAGTTAAAACCTTTTGTCCCAGAAATAAAGATGAAATATGCCCCTATATTACCCCAGCTCTTAAGAAAAGTATCACAGAAAAGAAACGCTTAGAAAGACTTTCAGTAAAATGGCCACTATCTTTTAGAGCAAAGTACAAAACATATAGAAGCAGGCTTACTAAATAACTCGGCATAGCAAGAAACAAATATCATAAAGAGTCTCTTCAGAAAAAGGCTACTTGGCAAACTATAAATACTATTCTGGGAACCTCACCTGCTGCTGCTAGAAAACAAGGACATATAGACATAAAATGTAACAACTCAAGTGTTCCTGATGCATTCAATACAAGTTGTCTCCAATTAAGTGACACCTCAGTTACTGATAACGACATGCCTCATGCATGATGCACACAGGAAATATTTCTCTCCTCCTTTAATGATATGTTTCACTTTCTCTCTCTCTCTCTCTCTCTCTCTCTCTCTCTCTCTCTCTCTCTCTCTCTCTCTCTCTCTCTCTCTCTCTCCAACAACACCTGAAGAGATGAAGAAAGTCTAACATACATTTAAACCCACTGCAGCTGGCATCGATGATATTCCACCCATGATATTAAAGTCGACATCAAATATAATTGCTAAGCCCCTTTCCTATTTAATCAACTTAGCATTTCAACAAGGCACTTTCCCTAAGAAATTAAAAAAAAATAGCTAAAGTAATTCTAGTTTATATAAGAAAAGAAATAAAATGGATGCAAGCAACTATAGACAAGTATCTGTTCTGCCGGCCTTCAGTAAAGTGTACGAAAAAAACAAACATTTCTTCTAGATTAAACAACTTCCTTGAAAATAAATAATAATAATAATATCATCATAGGTAGATTGTCAACATGGCTTTAGGCAGAACAGATCAACTGACACAGCAGTACTACAATTTATAAGTAAAATATATAAGTATCTTGACAACAAGTATCAAGTAGCCGGTGTTCTCTTAGATTTGTCAAGAGCCTTTGACTCTCTTGATCACAGAATAATGCTTGAAAAGTTTTGCAATGTTGGGATAAGAGAAAAACCACTTCATTTATTTACAGATTACCTCACAAATAGGCAACAAGCTGTCTTCTGTAATAATTCTTTCTTTTGGTGATATAAAACAGGGGGCTCCACAAGGTTCTGTTCTGGGTCCAATCCTTTTCTTAATTTACATTAATGACATCATCAAGGCTATTAAAAAATGTGGCTTTGTTATTTTTGGTGATTCCTTTATGCTGAAGACAGTACACAACAGTTGCATCAAACAATACAACAGGATTTAGTGTGTGTGAAAGAGTGGATCAAGAGCAATAAATTAAAACTAAACATTCAAAAGACTAACTTGATATTTTTTTTTCCAGAACCATTCACACCTTCGTGATTTTCCAATAATAAAATTAGATAATGAAGATGTGCAGAAGGTGAAACAAATAAATTTTTTAGGAATAATGGGCTATTTATGAAATCGGCGGCCACCAGATGTCACTGGCCGGTTAAGAGATAGCTGAGCCAAGCAAGGTATTAACTATCGCGATTTTTCTGTACTAAACCAAGCAGCTGTGTGGCATCGTATCATTATGTACAAGTGAAGTACAAGTGAAGTAGTATACTAGCATTACACTGGAAATCGTTTACCGGGATGTATCTTGTGTTGCTCACCCGTTTAGCATAATCAGTGTGCACTATTCGGCTAGTAAAGTACTCGTTTGGTGTTTATCAGTCTCTATTTTTATCAATATCAAAGTGAGGCAAATCTTGCCACTTAAGATTCAGGAGACTGTCCCTAATCCAAGACCAGCAGCAGCAGCAGCAAGGTGTGTGGTGCAAGTTGACGTGTTTCAAGCGGGGGGGGCGGGAGGGAGGGCGCTGGGAACGCAGGACCATCTTAACTGGATAGCACACATTAATTCAGTGTGCATGAAGCTCTCAAAAACTTGTGGACTCCTGTACAGAGTTAGAAATTTAATGACTAGGGAAGCACTGATGTCTGTATTATACCCTTTGTTACTCCCATGCCATATATTGTATATCTATCTGTATGGGGCTGTACTTGGCTCACATATCTGAATGATATAATATTTGTTGCACAAAAACGAATTATCAGGACAATATGCTTTACAGGAAAATTTGAGCACACTGATTACTATTTTCAGGACATGCATCTATTAAAATTTCATTCTATGCACAAATATTTCCTATTATTAACTCTATTCAAACATCTAAATACTCAACATGACAATATTTTTATGTATAAAGATCATGCATACAACACGCGGGGAAACGTAGCTATATAACTTGGTGGGTCCTCAAGCTCGTACTACTTTGTTTCAAAACAGCATACTACTTTGTGCCGGGCCCAACCTATGGAACCAACTCACTGCCAGACAACATTAAAACTATAATTCATCTCAACTCTTTTCAGAAACAAGTCAAATAATTGTTGTTTTCAGTACAATACGTAGAATAGTATACATATATACTGTTATATTTCGTTTGCTTGATACCTAGGTATGTGAAGCTTCATAATGTATATGTGTGTCTTTATAAATTATATGAGTTTAATGTATATGTTTATGTATATGTATGCTCCTGGATGTATGAGTGTGTGTGCATGTTGTGTATAGCCTATATGTGTGTGGATGTATGAATATGTAGGTGTTTGAGTGTATGTGTGTTTGTATGTTGTATGTAGATATCTATGTACATGTATGTTGTTATTGTCTATATGATTATGTATGTTTCCATGTTATATGTGAGTTGTGTGTGTGTGTGTGTGTGTGTGTGTGTGTGTGTGTGTGTGTGTGTGTGTTGATATTGACGATATTAGTATGTGCAAATATTGTTCCTGATTGGTTGAATAGTACATTGTTCCGGATCAGGTAGTACCGTTAGGCTGAGAATGATATTTACTTATTTTTCCATTATGTCTGCCAGGGAGTCATTTGTGACTCGGCACACTAAGTAAGCCATTATATGTACTATGTATATCTATATGTATATATTTCATGTAAAAGATACAAAAAAATGGCAATCAATCAATCAATCAATCAATCA
>JAHFWG010000171.1:231224-241377 GCA_020233015.1 Callinectes sapidus | reverse complement strand
CATTACCAATACATACCAATACATATTGCTCTATGTTTCTACTGATTTTATTCCTTTTCCTCCTAAAATTACAGGTATTTTACATATGGCATGGTTACATGGAAACATTACAGGTAGATTGCATGCTAACATTACCAATACATACTGTTCTATGTTTATCATGATTTTATCTCTTCTTCTTCTTCTTCTTCTTCTTCTTCTTCTTCTTCTTCTTCTTCTTCTTCTTCTTCTTCTTCTTCTTCTTCTTCTTCTTCTTCTTCTTCTTCTTCTTCTTCTTCTTCTTCTTCTTCTTCTTCTTCTTCTTCATCGTCTTCTTCTTCTTCTTCTTCATCTTCATCATCGTCTTCTTCTTCTTCTTCTTCTTCTTCTTCTTCTTCTTCTTCTTCTTCTTCTTCTTCTTCTTCTTCTTCTTCTGCTGCTGCTGCTGCTGCTGCTACTGCTGCTGCTGCACCTATATGAGAGAGACTAGGGATAGGACACACACACACACACACACACACACACACACACAGGTCACTAAGGGTCACATATTCAGCACAGGGCTATCCACTCCAGAAATAATGATTTAGAAGTAATATCTCCAAACTGTTTTCCATTTGTTCATAACTCTTTACAAACACTTGACAGACAACTGGAAAACATTGTGGAAACACCTCATATGAACGGAGTGGATATATAAATGGAATTGTGGATGGACGGATGAATGGAATGATAAGTGAATAAGTGGTTAGTTAGATGGATCTTTCGAAGGATGGATGGATAAATATGTGAACAAATCTTTCCTCATTGTTTCCCAAATGTTAACCAAATAATTCCTTGGGCCATATTCTTAAACTTTTCTGCGCCACATCACCGCAACATTCAGAATCACCTAGTTGAAGTTTCTAAAGGCTATAGGGAAAGACTGACAAAATTTCTACATTATTAGGAGAACAAAACCTTTGGGGAACTTGGCTTATCATCTCTGTGGCCATTGAAAATAGCCTTGGTGAGAGAGCAAAGCGTTTCTGAATACAGGCCTCTGGTGAAGATGTG
The DNA here is from genome assembly GCA_020233015.1 of Callinectes sapidus. Classification (NCBI taxonomy): domain Eukaryota; kingdom Metazoa; phylum Arthropoda; class Malacostraca; order Decapoda; family Portunidae; genus Callinectes; species Callinectes sapidus. The sequence continues at coordinate 240,342 of JAHFWG010000171.1, read as the reverse complement.
GCTTAAGAATAGGATTATGTTACCTTATCTTAATGGTATCCTCATCAATACGTGGTGCAGAGAGTACGACAGAGAAAAGCCTGACTAAGCGAGTGGAAAGTGGCAGGTGTGACTGTGTCTGAAACAATGAGCATTACTTACCATCCTCTGCTGTAGGCGTTGCTTGTTTGTCGTAGGAGTCGAGGCGGGCTGAGGTATCGTCATTAAGGCCAAGATAAGATAAAACGAATAGAGGATACAGAAAAAAAAGGGAAGAAAAACAAGCTGATCTTAAAATTAACACCAGAAAAAAAAATCACACACAATAACAAGATAAAGTGGGCCAAATACCAAAAGAAAGAAAAACACGTGTGTGTGTAATCTCTCTCTCTCTCTCTCTCTCTCTCTCTCTCTCTCTCTCTCTCTCTCTCTCTCTCTCTCTCTCTCTCTCTCTCTCTCTGTGTGTGTGTGTGTGTGTGTGTGTGTGTGTTGTTGCTGTTGGTCTTCTTCTTCTTTTTCTTCTTCTTCTTCTTCTTATCATTATTATTATTATTATTATTATTATTATTATTATTATTATTATTATTATTATTATTATTATTATTATTATTCCAAACCCTGGCAACTACATCAGCCACCTGCCTGACTGACTAACCTAACCTAGCCTAGCCTAATCCTAATCTATATCTTAACCTTAACCTATTTAAGTCAGTCAGTATGGTGGCACTTGAAGTTGTTAGGGATGTGGTGGTGATTCTCCTTCTCTTCTTCTTCTTCCTCTTCCTCGTCCTCCTCCTCCTACTGCTGATTGTATACTTTTCTTCTTCTACTGCCGCTGTGCCTGTATGAGAGAGACAAGGCATGGATTATTAGTACACACACACACACCCACCCACACACACAACCGCCTCGCTCGGCCCTCACGAGCGAAGGGCCAACACACACACACACACACACACAAACACACACACACACACACACAGGGCCACCTCGCTCGGCCCCCACGAGCGAAGGGCCTAGACACACACACACACACGGCCACTTCGCTCGGACCCCACGAGCGAAGGGCCTAGACACACACATCCTTGGTCCTTGCTGTTGCTGCTGCTGGCTGTCCTCTTTCTCTGCTGCTGCTGCTGCTGCTGCTGCTGTGTACCTGTATGGGAGGGACAAGGGATGGATGGATTTAGTATACACACACACACACACACACACAGCCACCTCGCTCGGCCCCCACGAGCGAAGTACCAACACACACACACACACACACACACAACACACTGCTGTTGCTACTACTGCTGCTGGCCGGCCCTCTTCTACTGCTGCTGTTTTTGTTGCTGGTCTTCTTCTTCTTCTTCTTCCTCTGCTGCTGCTGTACCTGTATGGGAGAGACAAGGAATGCATTTGTGATGATTATTAGTATACACACACATACACACACGGCCACCTCGCTCGGCCCCCACGAGCGAAGGGCCAACACACACACACACACACACATACACACACAGCCACCTCGCTCGGCCCCCACGAGCGAAGGGCCAACACACACACACACACACATACACACACAGCCACCTCGCTCGGCCCCCACGAGCGAAGGGCCAACACACACACACACACACACATACTACATACATACACACAAACAAACACACGATACTATATATATACTTACCTGCTTACTGCTGGTGCTGTTGCTTCTTCCTCTGCTTCTTAGGGTGACTGCTGCTGCTGCTGGTGGCTGCCCTCTTCCTCTGCTGGTGCCGCTGCTGCTGTACCTGTATGGGAGAGACAAGGAATGGATTAGTACACACACACACACACACACACACACACACACACACACACACACTGCTTCAATTGGCTATTGCCTCCTCCTCCTTATTCTGGTTACTTCGTGGACTACCAGATACTGACTCTCTCTACTAACCTAACCTATCCTATATAGCCTATATTTAAACCTAACCTGTTTAACCTACTTGAGTGAGTCAGTCTGGCAGCCATTGTAGTTCCCAGTGTGGGAGGGGGAGGGTTGGGGAGGGCAGCGGGAGGGTTGGGGAGGGCAGCTCTCCCCTGGGCAGTGGATGATTTATATTTTTTTGCAAGTTCCGAGTGGGGTTTGAACCCACTCTTCCCTCACTCAAATCCAAATTTCATCACTCTACCCACTGGGCACTGGGCCACGAGGGCCCACCCAAATTTTGCAAAATTGGTGTATTTCCCCATCTAGTCTTCAGGCTCCACTGGGCCGTGGGAACCCCAATACAGCTGAGGCTACAGAGGATGTACTGAACACGTTACTTCCCTAACTGTTCCTGCCGCACCAAAAAAGTTCAGTGGACAATAACTGACACTGATTGCTGCCACTCTTAATGTGAGCATTGAAATTGACACCGATAATAAGATATAATTAGGTGTTGTACACATGTGGGAGTATCAGTGATGGCGTGAAAATAGTAGTAGGTGAGATGGAACAACTTTGGAAAGGCGGAGATTCCTCGCGTCTGGAGCTGCCTGTAGCAGTAGTAGCAACCTTCCCTGTGTTGAGTAGTAACTACACTTGCTGTACCACCACCACCACCACCACCACCACAGCACATCAATTCACCTGTCCATGCTGCACCGCGAGAAAGACTCGGCCAGAGACCCACGGATTGCTCTGTTCGTAGTTCACTTCGTTTCAACTTTGTAAGCAGGTTTAGTCATCTGGAAATCGCTGGCGAGCATTTCTTGGCATCCGAGTGCCCTGAAAGCAATCACTTGTTCCTCACGCGGGATTCATTCATCAACAGGAAGGAAATTTGCGACAGTGGGGGAAGTTCAGGGAAGGGGGAAAGGGAGATAAAGGTAAAAGGGAAGGACCAGGGGAGGGCGAGGGCGTGTGCTGTGGTGGTGGTAGTGGTGGTGATAGAGCATGTGTAGTTAATACCCAAGGCAGAGAGTTCCATCTCACCTACTACTATTTTCACGCCATCATTGATACTCCCACAAGTCTACAACACTTCATTATATCTTATTATCGGTGTCAATGTCAATGTTCACATTAAGATTGGGAGAAGTTAGTGTCAATCATTGTCTATTGAACTTTTGAAGCGGCATGAGCACAGTTAGGGAAGTAATGTGTTCAGATTGTAATGTAATTACTCAATTTTCTTGTTTATCTATATAGTGTGCAGGTGGTTCATTGCGTGTCTAGTGATACAAAGTGTGACCTAAGGTGTGTGCTAGGTTGTATCTTTAAAATACCTGCCCCCAGCTTTTCCTTTCCCGGCCTCAGCAACCCCTATAGCGAGGTGTAGGCAGTCCAGCACCCCATAACTTTGGGTAGCATCGTGTTACTAGGACGATATAATGAAGTGAAGTGCAGCACTTGTGGATAATTACCCATAGGTTGGGAATCACTAATCAAGAGAGAATGATACCTTCTATACACCTTCCATCATATAGTACACTTTCCAATGGTGTTACCAGTTTTAATGGAACATGAAATTAATGCGTAACTGGAAGATACATTACTGTACTGCAGCACTGTTACATACATTTACTGCTGGAGGCAGCGCGTTCTTACTATTTCACGTCATACAAAGGACAAATACCAAATGTGTACCAGAAAGCTTTGTGACACACACACACACACGCACACACACACACACACACACACACACACACACACACACACACACACACACACACACACTAATTTGTGTGAGTTGGTTGGGTTCTAGAATTGAGGTAGGGCACGGCACATGCCTAAGCATAATTCTGTTACAACTGTTAACCCTGTAGCGCATACTAACCAAATGCCTCTCTATATATTGTCTCTCAATGTTTGTGGCATTAAGTCAAAGCTTCTCTCTGCAGATTTTGTTGGTTTCATCAATGATTGTGATATTATTTGTTATACAGAAACTAAATGTGATGACGTTGACATGACCAACATGAAAGATAGAATGGAAAATCATGGGTTTGATATTGTTTACAAGAATATGAGTAAAATAAGCAGATTTAAGTCTGGTGGTCCTCTTTTTCCAATTAAAAACGATGTTAGCTCTAAGTGGAAATTAATGAGATCTGAGTTTGATTCATTACTATCAGTTAAGATAGATAAAACGAATGTATGTTTAGATAAAGAAGTTGTGTTTATATTTCTCATTCACAATCAAGATATGGTAATGAAGAACATTTTGATGACTTGGATAACTTTCTATTAACTTATACAAATGATATTTATGTGGATGTTTTGTGTGGTGATTTCAATGCTCACACGTTTACTCTTCTTGATTTTTGTTCTACTGTTGATGATGATGATCAGGTGACTGCTGAGATACCCTACAGAAACATGTCAGACTATGATATACCGGCTGATAAGACTAATCAACATTTAACACCTGACAGGAACTCCTATGGTAGGAAAATGGTGAAAATTTGTAAAAATAATGGAGTATTTATATGCAATGGTAGACTAGGGGAGGATTGTGGTGTTTACAAACCCAATACTACATACCACACAATTACACACTGCTTTTTAGGTTTGCCATCTGTAATGCAGCTAGTAGAAACATTGAAGATACTTGACTTTCATCGTATGTTAGCATATGTACATTGTAGGTTACACGCAAAGTTCATATTTAAATGTCTAAGCAAAGGAACTATTGCAAAATCGGATACCCATGTAGCTTTGGGATGTGCGAAACCAGGAAAATAGGACACAGAAAAATTGTGAAAATGCTGGTCTAATCAATGTAGGTAACAGTAATGAGTTGATTGAAAAGGTACAAGATCTAGTTAGCTGTAGATGATAATAACATGGAGTTAAAATCATTTTTAATTGATCCTGCATTTAAGGGTATACAATAGGGAGATGGCAAATTCCTATTGCGGTGAATGAGTTTTACGATCATTTTAAACAACTAGTCAGTGACGACAGTATTGAAGACGGTGTAGATAATGTGATTGATTTGGATAGTTTTAATAATGAATATTCGCCAATGCTTAATGATCAAATTACTGAGGAAGAGCTTGTTAGGAATATAAGTAAATTAAAAAAAAATGGCAAGTGTCCAGCAAATGATATGGTCATCAATGAATATATAAAAAGTACACAGAATGTTATGTGCCCACTGTAAGTTAAGTTATTTAACAAAATATTGGATACCGGTATCATGCCAACCGAGTGGTTGATTGGCTTGATAGTTCCACTTTATAAAAATCAGGGCGACATCCAGGACATTAATAACTACAGAGGGATAACTTTGCTAAGTTGTACAAGGAAGCTGTTAACTTCAATTTTGAATGAGAGACTAAGTAGATACTCTAATGCTCTGAACATTATTATTTCTGAAACTCAAGCTGGATTTAGACATGGCTATGGTACCTTAGACCACATATTCTTACTTAATCAACATGGAAAGCCTCACTCTGTTGTGGAACACATACTTATTGTCAAAAAAGGCTGAATTTGAGGTATGATACGTGCATGAGTGAAACAATAAATGTATTAAAATTACAAATCTCTTTTTGAAATGTGACTTGGAACAGAGTGAGCAAAATTAGTCAAATTTTGGCAAGACATGTGTATAAAAAAAAAGCTTTTTCCAATGGTCCAATCAACTTAGAACGACCACACTTCTAAAGGCTCACAGTAGCCTGTGTGTGTGTGTGTGTGTGTGTGTGTGTGTGTGTGTGTGTAATAATAATAATAATAATAATAATAATAATAATAATAATAATAATAATAAAAATAACAGACGGCTCATTAGAATGCAGCTTACAATTGTTCGCTGAAAATCTACAGGTTAACATATAGATACTTATGTACTAACATTCACACACCTTAGTCTACCCGGTCGCATCTGACAACTCGATGTGTGTGTGTGTGTGTGTGTGTGTGTGTGTGTGTGTGTGTGTGTGTGTGTGTGTGGAAGTAAGTAAGTAAGTAATAAAGTAAGTAAGTAAGTAAGTAAGTGAGTGAGTGAGTGAGTGAGTGAGTGAGTGAGTGAGTGAGTGAGAGAGTAAGATTATTGCCACAATTAAACATATATACATAAATACATATATCTAATAATAGATATAGGCAAGACGTATCGAGCTGGAGCTCCTTCACAAATGCATTTTTCCTTTCAAATATCAAAGTTCAGCTGTGGTTCGTTCTATGAGTTATAGTAATAAGGGACCATACAAACATGAATATAAATAAATGAGTAAATAAAAGTGTGCAATCGTGAAATATATAATAATGACAAATTTGTAGTAGCAATAATAATAACAGTAGCATAATAAGAATAAGAATAACAATAACAACAATAATAATAACAATAACAATAATACTAATAATAATATTAATAACAATAAGTTTACAAATTTTAGAGAGGAAACACACAATTCTTTATTCTCTTTTTAGATTGATTAATATTTCCCGCATTGTAAATGTTTTTTTATATTAATAGGTAAAGCATTCTTTATCTGTGGGCCAAAATAAAAGATTTTATTTTCAAACAGAATTGTACACTATTGCTGACAAACTAAATTATCACTATTATTTCTAATGCAGTGAGTACTTTGTGATAATCTAAAGAATGGAGCTCCCTTTGTATATATAAATAATGTGTGTGTGTGTGTGTTTTTTTTCTTATACGAAAAGGAGGATAACGTACATATGAATAGCAAACACATTTAAAAGCCTGTATTCTGAGAATGTATTATATGTGGAATCAAATTTACCTCTATAGAATATACACCTTAGGATTTTATATTGTGCTATTTTTAATATATTAATGAAGAAAGGCCAGGTACATCCCCAAACTGACACACAGTATATAAAATGAGGCTAACATAGTAGTAGATACTTATCATTGATTCGGTAGTCAGATGGTTACGTACCTTGTATAATATTCCACACATCTTTGATGTTTTAGAGTATACATCATTTATCTGATAGTTCCAATTTAGATTTTTATCTCTATGAACACCCAGGAGTTTGGTGTGAGTTACATTGTTTAGTGTTTCACCCTCTAATAACAATGGTGGCAGATGGTAGTCTAAGGAGCGATTCTGAAAGAGGATATAATTAGGTTTGGCAATGTTAAGCTTTAATTTATTATTTTTAACCATTGGTTGATTAGTTCTGGTTCTGTAGTTAGGTTTCTATGCAAACTGATTATGTTCTTGTCGGCTAGTAACAAATTGGTTTCATCGGCGCATATTGTATATTGTAGTTTTGAGCTGGCATTGGTAATATCATATATATAAGTAAGTAAAACAATGGTCCTAATATTGAACCTTGTGGAACATCTTTATATGTATTTTTAAAGGAAGAATAGTTTCATTACAAAAGAAAGAAAGAAAAAACAACAACTGGCTTATACCTGTTGTTCATATAATCTTCAATAAGTTGCAGTGGTAAATCTCTAATAACAATATGTTTTAATTTATCTAGTAAAATGTAGTGGTTTAAGGAATCAAAGGCTTTGGATAAATCAATAAATACACCGACTGCATGTTCTTTTACTTGTTAGTGCTTGTACAGTACACGTTATAAGTAAATTCTACTATTGCAGACTCTGTGGAGGGATTTCCACGAAAACCATATTGATGTTCAGATAAGTAGTTATGTTTTTCCAAGTAGTATAACAAACGAGTTGCAATTACTTTTTTTTCAAATAATTTGCTGAAGGCGGCCAATGTTGAGATATTAATATCTTGCTCACTGACTGACTTATGTACGTGAATTACTTTAGCAATTTTAGTTTATCTGGGATATTCCGGTTTTTATTGAAATATTAACTAAGTGAGTTAATGGTTTTGACAAAGAGGTGGATGTGTGCTTTAAAATTTTTGGTGATACTTCGTCATATCCGGGTGAGCTAGTACTTAGTGCCTGCAGATAACTTTCAATTTCCGTAAGACGGACAGGAGGTAAATGCATAGAAAAGGAAGGAGGATTAACAAGATATTTACAGTGACTGTTATCTTGTACAATGTGATTTTGAGTTACGCCTGCTTTAAGGAAATTATCATTAAATTTATTGGCGATTTCAGAGCAAGGCGGTGTTAATTATGTTTTATGGTTATTATTAGTATGGGAATTTTTGCCAATTATAGACTTTATTGACTTCCAGTGGGCCCTTGGATTACCTTGGTTTTCCTATAATTGATTTTTAAGTAATTAATTTTTGCTTCTCTTAAAACAGTTGTTAGTTATTTCTTTATTTCTTGTAGGTTTCTTTGTATGTTACTGGCCATTTATGTGAAAGTCTTTCAAGTCAGTGTTTCTCTTTAATACTGTTTCTTAAAACTGATATGATATGTGGCCTTTTTTTCTTTTTTACTATTTATGTTATTTATCTATTATTTTTTTTGGAATGTGTTTCTTAAATAAACTATCAAATTTATTAAAAAATGCGTTGTATGCTTCGTTAGCGCAGCTTAATTCAAATACGTCAGACCAGTTAACCTGTGAGAGATCTGTGCCAAAACTATTTCATGCAGATCGTGTCAGAGTTCTTCTGGTGATACTTACTTGGTGACTTTGTCTTGGAAAATTAAGCTTAAATTAAGAAACTACTGGGTAGTGACCATTGATATCCGTTCTTATTATGTAGTTATGGCAGTTTAATTCGGAATGTGATGCCCAAATAGGATCAATTAGTTTAGCATTCATGTTGGTAATCCTGGTTGGTCTTGTGATTAATGGGAAAAAAAGAAAATGAGAACATTAAATTAATGAAATCAAACACAGAGGTATCATTAAACTTTAACAAATCCAAGTTGAAGTCTCAAAAAACATAGACACTGAAATTGTCTTTGCCATTAGCCACAGAAAGTTTGCCATTTAAATTAATTAAAAATTCATTTACCTTACTCCTAGGAGGCCTGTAGACACATATAAATAAACATGTCTTTATAATATTTAATACACTCAATATCTAAGCATTGAATGTATGGATCAACTGTACAAAATTAATGTAATTTAACAGAAAGGGATTCATAATAAATAAATAAATAAATAGATAACTAAATAAATAAATAAGTAAATAAATAAATAAATAAATAGATAGATAGATAAATAAATAAATAAATAAATAAATAAATAAATAATTAAATATATATATATGTATTTATATATATATATATATATATA
>JAHFWG010000171.1:220670-231163 GCA_020233015.1 Callinectes sapidus | reverse complement strand
TCCCTCCTATTGTTCTCATAAACTGTGCCTCCGTGCTTGCACCCTGCCTAGTCATACTCTTTCAACTCTGTCTATCTACAGTCTATCTACAGCTACCTTTCCTTCTTGCTGGAAGTTTGCCTACATTCAGCCTGTTCCTAAAAAGGGTGACCGTTCCAATCCTTCAAACTACCGCCCTATCGCTTTAATCTCCTGCTTACCCAAATATTTTTAATCTATTATCAACAAGAAGATTCTTAGACCTCCATCACTTCACAATCTTCTATCGGATCGCCAGTATGGCTTCCGAGAAGGCTGCTCTACTGGTGATCTTCTGGCTTTCCTTACTGAGTCTCGGTCATCCTCTTTTAGAGACTTTGGTGAAACTTTTGCTGTAGCCCTAGACATATCAAAAGCTTTTGATAGTGTCTGGCCTAAAGTTTTAATTTCCAAACTACCCTCCTACGGCTTCTATCCTTCTCTCTGCAACTTCATCCCAAGTTTCCTTTCTGATCGTTCTATTGCTACTGTGGTAGACGGTCACTGTTCTTCCCCTAAATCTATTAACAGTGGTGTTCCTCTAGGGTCTGTCCTATCACCCACTCTCTTTCTATTATTCATCAATGGTATTCTAAACCAAACTTCTTGCCCTATCCACTCCTTTGCTGATGATACCACCTTGCACTTTTCAATGTCTTTCCATAGACGATCAACCCTTCGGGAAGTATACATCTCACGCAGGGAAGCCTCAGAACGCCTAACTTCTGATATCTCTAAAATTTCTGATTGTGACAAAGCAAACTTATTGTTCAGTTTCTCAAAAACTCAATTCCTCCACCTATCAACTCGACACAACCTTCCAAATAACTATCCCCTCTTCTTCAATGACACTCACCTGTACCCGTCTTCTACATTGAACATTCTCGGTCTATCCTTTACTAGTAATCTAAACTGGAAACTTCACATCTCCTCTCTAGCTAAAACAGCTTCTATGAAGTAAGTTGTTCTGAGCCGTCTTCGCCAGTTTTACTCACCTCCCCAACTGCTAACTCTATACAGGAGCCTCATCCGTCCTTTGCATTTTTGGGGAGGCTCCACTCATACAGCTTTATTGAACAGGGTAGAATCAAAAGCTTTTCGTCTTAGCAACTCCTCTCCTCTGACCGACTGTCTTCAGCCTCTTCCTCATCGCCGCAATGTTGCCTCTCTTGCTCTCTTTTACCGTTATTTTCATGCTAACTGCTCTTCTGATCTCGCTAACTGCGTGCCTCCCCTGCTCCCGCAGCCTTGCTGCACAAGACTTGCTTCTTCCTCTCACCCCTATTCTGTCCACCTCTATAATGCAAGAGTTAATCAGTATTCTCAGTCTTTCATCCCTTTCTCTGGTAAAGTCTGAAACTCTCTCCCTGCTTCTGTATTTCCACCTGTCTAAGACTACAGCCGTTTCAAGGGAGAGGTATCAAGACACTTATCCCAATCTTTTGGGTCATGAATCTGAACTTTCCAGGGAGCGGCACTACAGTGGGCTTTTTTTGTTTGATTTTTGTTGCCTTTGGCCGCCTATCTTCTACATAAAAAAAAAACGGAAAAAGTCACACTGTTGTGGAACACACACAAACTATCAATAAAGGCTGAGTTTAGGGTGTCATATGCGTAAGAGTTACTCAATGAATGTATTAAAGTGTAATAGTAGTAGTAGTAGTAGTAGTAGTAGTAGTAGTAGTAGTAGTAGTAGTAGTAATAGTAGTAGTAGTAGTAGTAGTAGTAGTAGTAGTAGCAGTAGTAGTAGTAGTGTTACCTACATCGGCTGTAGTTTTAACCGACACTGATAGCATATACTTGTTGGGTCACCAGGTGAAGGCAGGGTCGACGACTCACTGGCAGGGTGAAGACAGGAGGAAGGTCTGCAGGTAATCTGGCAGGTATTTGGGGTCAGAAGTAGACCTTCAACGGTAGCAGGGATTGTAGTTGAGCGGTATCCAATTTATATTAGTTTTTTTTAGTTTGGTGGATAAGACTTGTACACTCCAGGTGTTGTGGCTCAAGTGTATTAGATAATTAGTTTGTACAATAATTTATACACACGAGTGAAGATAGGCGGATCAATAAATGTTCTGACACGGCCTGGGAGTCTTTCACCAGTTTAGTCATCACAAGATCACCAGAAAGAGTCGCACACGGAGAGTCACGGCACACACTTGTCAACGTCACGCCACCCAACTTAGATCTGCCGTACCGCACCGGCGCACCCCAGCGGCACGTAAGGCGTGGTGGTGGTGTTGCATGTAGTGACACATAAATTACTTACACATTTAAATACTGTGGTTAGTAGGGTGTGTTAGTTACTCAGGTGTCTTTTATTGAAGTGACTTAAAGTTATTGTTGGTAGTTTTAGTACTTGTCCAAGGTAAGGAGTACATTCTATGATTTACTGTATCAGATCTTAATCAGACGCGTCTCTAGTCCAACAGGACGGGTATCAGGCCTGTATGAGACGGGACGATACGTACATACGATGCATACAATATACAGAATAAATTAGAATACACAAATATATCTATACCAAACCAGTGCGCCTAACAGTAGTAGTAGTAGTAGTAGTAGTAGTAGTAGTAGTAGTAGTAGTAGTAATGTTAACAGTGATAACGAAAATGAAACTTTCTTTTTTCTTACGATAACGATATGGCAAAGCATAAAGCGATGCGACGATATGCGATCCCTGATGCTGTCCTAGAGGAAAAACCGATGCAGTGTTAATACAACAGGCGATACCGATGCTGCAACAGTAGAGGTAGAGAGTCTTATCCTTGTTTGCGACGTGGCTCTTCTGCAATAAAGCCTCAGTTCAAGTGTGAGGGACGCGGCAGAATAATAACCTTATCACACTCTCGCTCGTACACGGACTCACCCTTAGCACAGACACGCCATTCTTCAAATACCGGCAGGAAGTGTTCCCTCCTCACCCCTTAGAGGACACCTATTACTGCCAGTCTCTGGTGCTTGGCGCACAGCGTGTCCTGACACAGACTCGCTCCTAGCACATACCCGCCCACACACACACATACACATACATATGCATGCAAATTTATACATATATATATATATATATATATATATAGATATATATATATATATATATATATATATATATATATATATATATATATATATATATATATATATATATACACATATACACATATACACACACATGTACTACACACATAATAAGAAACATGAACACAACTACACTAAAAAAACAAAATATGAGATGAAAAGTGAATATTCAGTAAAATTTTCGAAATGTGATAAACTTGAATAGCATACCCCTGATAACAAAATGAAAAAAAAAAAAAAAAAAAACTCATACACGCACAGAATTTTATAAATGATTTCACAAGTAACATTGTCATGAAATTCTTGGAAAATTTCAGACATAGATGTGAATCCATTTGAATTTATTTGTTTTGTATGGGGGGATTTTTCCACTACATGCTGTTCTGTCTGGATATCACCATACACACACACACACACACACACACACACACACACACACACACACACAACCTCTGTTCCATTGGCAGACAACCACGCCCCCGTCTATTCCATTGTCCAGTTTCTACAGCTAAACTGTGGCCACTCACTCTAAAACGCGTAAAGGAAATCCTATGTATGTCATTAATACACTGTTTCTTTTCATACACATTATGGACCGTAAAATGAGGGTTGATGGTTTTATATACATTGTACCTTATTGTGTTAGAATTATAGATATTTTCATGAGCATTTTGCACCATTGTGGACAAGTGTGCAGCCTTATTGTTTGTCATTATATGTCACAGGTTTTCCTAACGGCGTGTTTAAATTGCTGACATATTTGATAGCAAAGGACAAGGGGCCATCGTTCACATCGTGCCTGTCGCACCACATTGTACTAGAACTTGTGTTGCCTGTATCTAACAATATCAGGCAAGGAGAAATACCCAAGTTCGGCACTGTTAACCGTTGCTCGCCTCACTCCCAATAGCTCTCTCATACACCAGTTATACAATTTGATTATAGGCTTCACGTCTGCTCCCACCCAGGACTCACAGCCATACAACAAGGCGGATATTTGTGCAGCATCAAACAAGCGTTTTTTTTTTTACAATAAATGGCACATCGTTATTTTTCCGAATGATAGACACAAACTTCGATACTTGACAAAGTTTATTCTGTGCGTGTAGCTTCACAGCAGACGACACCGAGCCATCACACGTGAAAGGACACCCAAGGTACACATAACTACTGCATTGTTCAACTATCAAATCATTTACGCGTAATGGGTCGGCATCTCCTGCACCACCGTTTATCACAAAGAACTTTGTTTTGGCTAAATTAACTTTCATGCCATACTCGTTGCCAAACTCATAATAGTGATTTTCGATAACATGGCTGCTCGGGTCGTGGCTAATAACACGGTGTCATCCATATAAATCAGAACATGTAACCAGTCTATGAAAGTTTCTGCATTACATTTCCTCTTAATCAATTTCACTAATTCATCGACATACATAATAAACAAGAGACAGGACGTTGATAAAATTTACCTGACTCCAACAATTGATGTAATTATTGCACAGTCATACACACTCTCTGTTAAATTATACATAACTATTAACGCTGCCAGCGTCACCATCCCACACCCCAAACGTTTCAAAGTAATGAACATTTTATGCCGAGGCATCACATCACAAGCCTTTGAAAAATTAATAAATGTCACAAATAATTTCTTATTCTTTCTTTTCGCTTAATCAGTAAGTAGCCGTAAGATATGTTCCAAACACCTTCGTGTTTTTTGTGCTCCAGCCTGCTCACGACTCGGCTGAAACCAAAGACTTAACCTGTTACACAAGACCATGTCGTACAGTTTTACTATGGAGTTTGCTACACTAATACCTCTATAATTGTCCGGATCCTTTCTATCCCTTTTTTTTTTAAATAGTAAATATTTTTGCTCCTGACCACAGCATGGGGTACTGACCACTCATAAAAACCGAATTAAAAAGGTTAACTGTCACTAAAGAGATGTGCATTAGTAAGAGCGAAAATATGCCAGCTGAAATACCGTTTGGTTCGCAGGCTTTATCCGGTTTAAATTCTTGACTTGGTCAGACACCTCCGCGGGTGAGATATGGCAATCCAGGACCGGTATGGTGACATCCGTACTAACGTCACGGTCAGGGGGAACAGAACGGGGATTAAGTACACTTTCAAAATGTGCCTTGAATTCTTCATCGCTGGGCGATACCTCTTCTCCATGTATGGACACATCAAAATTACCTTGCCAGTCGATGGCTCGCCACACCCGAACATCATCCTTGTCATGAAACAGTCTCTCCCATTTACCTAAATAGTTATTACTAATTTTATCGTTCTCATCACACCCACTCAATACAGCACAACAATGCAACTCATTAGATACTATAGTCGCCAATCCACGTACATCATCGTCTTCTCCAACATCTATGCTTTAATCAGCAAAAACAGGCTCGAAAAGCTGTCTATTCATATTTTGAAAGCGTACAGGTCTCCTCTACTGCTTACAGTGCGTATCGGACACAAAGCAGTTTAACAAATCTTCTGCCCTCCTAAGCACATGATTGAGGTTTACACCAGAACAACATATAGTGGGGGAAATTGGGGGATGGTCCGGTGGAAGACCACTCTCTTGTAACACTTGAAGGTCAGTAATAGATCTTGACATATTCGATGATGCCACACACATATCTATTTCTGATATCCACGTAGCCTTCTTCCTGTACGTCTTGTTGCCAATATAGTGCCTGCATTATGTTTCCAGGTTATTAATCACCAATACATTATTCTCACAACACAAGGACGCTATAAGGTCTGCATTGCTTTTTGCTACATTTACAGCATCTGCTATTGAAGGGTAGGATAGAGATTCACAGCAACGTGTAGACATAGACTGACTCACGGAACTGGGCATTCATGTCTCCCATCAAAATGCGACCATCTTTACCCTGGCCCAAGCACAACCTTTCTTGAGTAGAAGAAAATGATACATTAGAGAAATATGGCGAATCAATCGGCGGTATATAACAAAACCCAAACAAAGAATTCTCTAAGGTAAGCCACACCTGATCCCTGATACTTAGGTCAACACTTTGGACTAAGTGAGTAATACAGGCACAGCATCACCTCTATCATGTGTACCCACTACTGCACTTCGATACGTTACATAGCCAAGGATCATGACTGGTAAGGCTGTTTTCACTTCTAGGAGACAAAAGATGTCACACTGTATTAAGACTTGCAAGATATTTTCTTTCTCCGCTTCCGTATGAATTCCGTCAGCATTCCATGATATAATTTTTATGTCATTTACTCGCCTTGTACTCTTTAGAAAAAAGGCTGAGGCTTCCAACTATCAATTAGTTATCAATCAGTTATCTGTTATAACTATCAATCAGTTATCCCTGTAGAGTTTTCTTTCTCGCATGTTGAGGCGAATTACGCATCCTCCATTCTCTGGTCGGTCCTTTTCCTCCTCTCTGCTTCTCGAAGCCTTCGCCATTCCCTCCGTACTGATGGATGAACGTCTTTCTTTATGTATATTTTCTTGTATGGTTCATTCTTTTCCTTAAATTGGTTGGCAAGGTCTTGGAGGCCGTTGCGTAATGTCTTGTCCGGTAGTGTTAACAGTATGTTATTTCCTATGATGAGGTGGTAGAAAAAAAAGGTCTGTGTGTCACTTTTAAGTCCTAACCCTCTCAGTATTGGGACGCGTTTTTGTATTCATTCTGCCCACTGTTTTTGTACAGCTCCTGAAATTCATATGGGGGTTAGAATAGTACAGACTCTAGCTATTAACCTTCCTACTCTCTCTCTCTCTCTCTCTCTCTCTCTCTCTCTCTCTCTCTCTCTGCAAAAGTAATTCTTTTTCATTGTTATTTTTTTTCTTATAAAGAGTTAAGGCATGCGAGATTGTTGGTGGATATGGCCAACAGACGAAGGACATTGAGGTCACTCTTTTGTTTATTAGGATACTGAGGTCATTCTTTTGTTTCTTGTTTGTGAGGACATGAAGGTCAAGTTTTGTTTGTGAGGACACTCAGCTCAAGTTTTGTTTGTGAGGACACTGAGGTCACATTTTGTTTATTAGGATATGGAGGTCAAGTTTATTTGTGAGGATATGGAGATCAAGTTTTGTTTCGCTTTACTCTTAACAACAATGTATACAATCAACCAATATTGAAGTATCCGTACATACATAAGGAGCGAAGGTTTTCTTTCCTTCATCCACAACTTCTGGTCTTCGTGACGCTCTTCACATTCTCCTATTTCGTAATAAAGCGAAGTAGGAAAGGCAAGCTTGAAACATACACAGGAGCTCGCCACTTTGACGTTTGACTCTGTAACAGACAGTAATTAATATTTCATCTCAGTGCGCCCTTTCCATCTCATTGTGTTATTTTTAATTTTACAGCCACCATTAAGAATGAAAAAAAAAATTATATACGGATGCTATTTGGCGACTTCTCTCTCTCTCTCTCTCTCTCTCTCTCTCTCTCTCTCTCTCTCTCTCTCTCTCTCTCTCTCTCTCTCTCTCTCTCTCTCTCTCTCTCTCTCTCTCTCTCTCTCTCTCTCTCTCTCATTGCCTCATTCCAGCACTCTCTTTCCCTCCGGCACTTTCACATACCCATTTATTTTGTCTAATGATCACGCTAAGTCATTTCCAGCACACTCTTATCCCTGCTCAGTGTTTGTGATTACTGGTTGCTCCGAGACAGGCACACTACATTTTAGTACACCATGCCTCGTATTCTCAAACACGTCTGTGCTTCATCTCCACTATTTCAGATGGCATCATTTACATATGCACAAATGGTGCTTTCTTTCTTTCTTTTTTTTCTAGATGTTTTTACTGTTCTAATGGCAAGTTTTATAGATTTCTAACTAAAGAAGGAAGGATTCGTATCAGTGTAGTGCCTCACCGGTCATGAATCACCAGTCACCAGGAACAGTAAGCGAAGGAACACAAGAATAAACAGGAATACAAATGAATACAAAGGAAAAAAACAGACAACAACAGCCCTCACAGACCTAACGAGGCTGTCTGTGTGACTATAGTATCACTACAGATTCTAAGAACAATGGAACTCATGGAGGAAAGAGAAAAAGGGTAACACGGATAGAGTAAGTAAAAAAAGTGATAGGAAAGGTTGAAGGAGAAACTCTGCTATCTAATACACTAGAAAAATCAATGCAGACACAAAATGGGTAATTTGAGGAATTGATGCGACGTACTTGTGCAAACTGTGTTTAATAGTGTCTATTGTGTTGCTGTTGAAGGAGGAGGAAGGGGAAAAAAAGGAGGAAGATGAGCAGAAAAGACTCTTGGATGTGAAGGCACTAATAGTAGTGATTACAATGCTTATGATGGTAGTGCAAGAACAGCTGCCTGCCCACGGAACAACCACACGCGCCTTGCTTCCTCCTGTAATGGGCTCTTTGCAGTGAAGCCTCCACTGTGGTAAGAATAATTGCTACTGTTGGAGGTCAGTAAAAGTGGAGGGTCACTCAGGAACACCACACAACACACAATATCTGATGGAGGAGGAGGAGGAGGAATACATACATAAGAATACATAGGAAAGACGAGTGACAGGAGGCCTTGCGGCCTATGACGAGGTCACTCGTTCACTCAACAACAACTATAACAAAACTATATAGTAGGAGGCAAGGATAGGACAGAAGAAGCTCCTCCCCACCCACCACGCCCTCCGGCGTTACCCGGCAAGAAATAAAACGAAAAAATACACCCCGATTGCTGAGAAAGGCACAATCGGGGAAATTTATATAGGAAAGATGGGAAATGAGAAAAAAATAGAGAACTATTGTAACTACCACTTTCGCCACCACCACCACTACCACCACCACCACCACCACAACCACCACCACCACCACCACTACTACCACTACTACCACCACCACCACCACTACTACCACTACTCCACCACCACTACCACGACTACTACTACCACCACCGTAGCTATACTACTACCACCACCACCACCACAACCACTACTACCACTACCACCACTGCTACTACCACCACCCCCACCACCACCACCACCACCACTACTACTACTACTACTACTACCACTGTTACTACTACTATTACTACTACTACCTAAAAACTTGAAAATAAAATGAAATAAAAAATAAATAAAAATAAGCTTTAGTAGCCACTTTCTTTGTACCGCTCTTCTAATTTCTTCTTGAAAGTAGCAACTGTTTTGGCCTGGACGACAGACGCTGGTACCTTGTTCCAGTATTCAAGTACGCGGATACTAAAAAAGTTTCTTCGTAACTTTGTCCTTTAAGTTTCCAGCCGTTATTTCTGGTCACCGAGGTCGAGAGCTCAAAAAGATGTTCGTAATTTACCTTATCTATATTATTAAGTATTTTAAAAGTTTCTATGAGATCACCCTGGATACGACGATCTTTTAGGGAGAACATAGCTAATCTTTTTAGCCGCTCTTCATATGTCAAACTACAAAATCCGTCCTTGCACACTCTCCAGTTTTTTTTATGTCTTTTTGAAAATACGGCGACCAAAACTGAACCCCATATTCCAGGTGCGGTCTTACTAATGAAGTATATAAACGAGTTATAACATCTCCCGTTCTACAATCATAGTTACGTGCAATGAATTCCAAGATGGCGTTCGTTAGGAGGAGGAGGAAGAGGAGGAAGAGGAAGAGGAAGAGGAGGAACAGGAACAGGAGGAGGAGGAGGAGGAGGAGGAGGAGGAAGAGGAGGAGGAGGAGGAGGAGGAGAAGGAGGAGGAGGAAGAGGGTGGCTTATATATTCCTCGTTTTCTTCCTTCCTTCCTTCCTTCCTTTCTTCCTTCCCTATTTCCTCCCTTCCTTCTGTCCTTTCCAATCCATCCATTTACACACACACACACACACACACACACACACCGCCTTCCTGGCATGTGTGGTGAGTACGGGCGATTCTTTAAGGTGTTGTAGTGATATGCAGTGAGTGGTTAGTGTGGCAGTGCTGAGGGATGAAAGTGTGTCATTAGGGACGTCTTATTATTGTACGGCATCTGTCTTGGGGGGGGAGGGGGGGTGCTGGCTGGTGGGGAATGGAAAACGCCACCAAGATTGTGGTTTAGTCAACAGTTCATAATCATACAGTACTTAACACGGTCTGGTGCCTTCCAGTGTATCATTGCTTTATTGGTGCAACTTCTACTATTAGTTTTCTATATTCTTTTTTCAGCTATGCTTTTTGAGGTACATACAGGGTGTCCCGTGAGTTCAATTACATAATTTAGGATTCGGTAGTAGTAATTCTATGCCAAACCAAGCAGCCTTTCACGATTGTGAGTCGAGCGTGCTACCACTGCTCCACCGTGTGTGTGTGTGTGTGTCCCGCAATGAGGTGAGGTCGCCGTGGGTGGGTAGAAAGATGAGGTAAATATTCCACAACTC
>JAHFWG010000171.1:149134-182304 GCA_020233015.1 Callinectes sapidus | reverse complement strand
TTTTTCTCGAAAATATTTTTTTCTCTAAAATTGCAATAAAAAGTAAATATATTTCTTGCCTTTTCCTTTATTTTCAATCAAAACATGGAAATGTAAAGAAAAAACAGTGAAAAATTATTTTTCTAAAAGAAATATATTTTCCTTTTATTGAAAGGGCTTGTATTACATTTTATGCAACATGAAAAAGGGATTTTCTTCAAAATGTTGTTAAAACCAATAAAAAGGTTTAAAGAGGGTAGTTTATGTAACTTTAAAAAGAAACAAAATATACAGTGTATTTGTCTTGTTTTTAATTGAAACATGAAAATTAAAAGAAAAATACTGAAAAATTCACTTTTGGATGTAAAAACATATTTTTTTCTAAATCTCTGAAAAACATTGAAAAAAGGGTCGTTTATGCAGTTTTAGAGAAAAAAATATTATCATAAAATAAGGATAAAAACATAAAAAAATGGTAGTTTGTGCAATTTTAGAAAAAAGAAATATTGTCGCAAAAAAATGTATTTTTTGGTTTTCTTCCACCAACAAATGAAAATATGATAAAAACATTGAAAAAGTCACTTTTTAGGCAGAACTTTGTCTTTATACAAATTGCATATATTATACTTGTAAAATAGGGTTTTGTGTAAAATGCCGTTAATACTCCTAAAAACGTTGAAAAACACGTCATTTAAGAAATTTTTGAGAAAAAAAGTATATTGTCGCAATATTCATTGTTTTTTGTTTATTTTTTTTATGAAAACAATGAAATAAACAGAAAATCATCAAAAATCTACTTTTTCGGTGAAAAGGAACTTTCTTCGTGTAATGGCATATATTTTTTTCTCCTTAACTAAAAAATGATGTTCTTGCTTAGATGAGATGTTAATTCTCCTAAAAACGCAGAAAAGGGGATAATTTATGCAGATTTGAGAGAAAAAAATGAATTGCAATAAAAAGTTAATATATTTCTTGCTTTTTTCTTAATTTTCAATCAAAACATGGAAATGTAAAGAAAAAACACTGAAAAATCCTTCTTCTAAAAGAAATATATATATTTTTTTCATTGAAATGGCTTGTATTACATTTTATGTAACATGAAAAAAGGATTTTCTTCAAAATGTTGTTAAAACCAAAAAAAAGGTTTAAATAGTGTAGTTTATGTAACTTTAAAGAGAAAAAAATATAGAGTGTATTGGTCTTGTTTTTAATTAAAACATGAAAAATAAAATAAAATTACTAAAAAACTCACTTTTGGATGTAAAAACCTACTTTTTTCAAAATCTCTCAAAAACATTGAAAAAAGAGTCATTTATGCAGTTTTAGAGAAAAAAAATATATAATCGTAAAATAAGGATAAAAACATAAAAATGGATAGTTTGCAATTTTAGAGAAAAGAAATATTGTCGCAAAAGATAATGTTTTTTTTTTTTTTTACTTTCTTCAACAAACAAATGAACATATGATAAAAACATTGAAAAAGTAACTTTTTAGGCACAAATTTTGTCTTTATACAAATAGCATATATTACACTTGTAAAAGGGGGTTTTGTGTAAAATGCCGTTAATACTCCTTAAAACGTTGATAAACACGTCATTTATGAAATTTTTGAGAAAAAAATATATTGTCGCAATATTCATTGTTTTTTGTTTATTTTTTATGAAAACAATGAAATAAGCAGAAAATCATCGAAAAATCTACTTTTTCAATGAAAACTCCCTTTTTCAAGTATAACATAATTATATTATACTTGTAAAAAGGGGTTTTGTGTAAAATGCCTATAATACTCCTAAAAACTTTGAAAAACCCGTCATTTATGAAATTTTTTAGAAAAAAAATATATTGTCGCAATATTTATTGTTTTTTTTATGAAAACAATGAAATAAGCAGAAAATCATCGAAAAATCAACTTTTTCGGTCAAATGGAAATTTTTTTCGTGAAATTGCATATATTCCTTTCTTCTTAACTAAAAAAAAGATGGTCTTTCTTAAATGAGATGTTAATTTTCATAAAAACGCTGAAAAGGGGATAATTTATTAAATTTTGAGAGAGAAAAAAATGAATTGCAATAAAAATTTATATATTTCTTGGTTATTCCTTCATTTTAAATCAAAACATTGAAATGTAAAGAAAAAACACAGAAAAATCCTTTTTCTAAAAGAAATATATATTTTTGTCATTGAAATAGCTTGTATTACATATAATGTAACATGAAAAAGATATTTTTTTCAAAATGTTGTTAAAACCAATAAAAAGGTTTAAATAGGGTAGTTTATGTAACTTTAAAAAGAAAGAAAATATATAGTGTATTGGTTTTCTTTTTAATTAAAACATGAAAATTAAAAGAACATTTCTGATAAATTCACTTTTCGATGTAAAAACGTACTTTTTTTCTAAATCTCAGAAAAACATTAAAATAAGAGTCATTTATGCAGTTTAAGAGAAAAAAAAATCCTAAAATAAAGATAAAAACATAAAAATGGGTAGCTTGTGCAATTTTAGAGAAAAGAAATATTGTCGCAAAAAAGAATGTATATTTTGGTTTTCTTCCACCAACAAATGAATATAAGATAAAAACATTGAAAATGTCACTTTTTAGGCAGAAATTTTGTCACAAAACCCCCTTTTACAAGTATAATATTAGCAATTTGTGTAAAGACAAAATTTCTGCCTAAAAAGTGAGAAATATGAGAAAAATGAGTTTTTCAGTAATTTTCTTTTAATTTTCATGTTTTAATTAAAAACAAGACCAATACACTATATATTTTTTTCTCTTAATGTTACATAAACTACCCCATTTCAATGAAAAAAAAGTATATATTTTGTAGAAAAAGTATTTTTCAGTGTTTTTTCTTTACATTTCAATGTTTTTTATTGAAAATTAAGGAACAAGCAAGAAATATATCAACTTTTAATTGCAATTCATTTTTTTCTCTCAAAATTCAATAAATTATCGCCTTTTCCGCGTTTTTAGGAGAATTAACAACTCATCTAAGAAAGACCATCTTTTTTTTAGTTAAAAAGAAACGAATATATGCCGTTTCACTAAAAAAGTTCCTTTTCACCGGAAAAGTAGATTTTTCGAAGATTTTCTGCTTATTTCATTGTTTCCATAAAAAATAAACGAAACACAATGAATATTGCGAAAATATACTTTTTTCAAAAAATTTTCATAAATGACGTGTTTTTCAACGTTTTTAGAAGACATTAACGGCATTTTACACAAAACCCCCTTTTACAAGTATAATATATACAATTTGTATTAAGACAAAATTTCTGCCTAAAAAGTGACTTTTTTAATGTTTTTATCTTATTTTCATTTGTTGGTAAAAGAAAACCAAAAGATACTTTCTTTTTTGCGACGATATTTCTTTTCTCTAAAATTGCATAAACTACCCATTTTTATATTTCTATCCTTATTTTATGATAATTTTTTTTTTTCCCTAAAACTGCATCAATGACCCTTTTTTCAATGTTTTTTAGAGATTTAGAAAAAAGTATGTTTTCACATCCAAAAGTGAGTTTTTCAGTAATTTTCTTTTAATTTTCACGTTTTAATTAAAAACAAGACCAATACACTATGAATTTTTTTCTATTTAAAGTTACATAAACTACCCTAATTTTCATGTTTTAATTAAAAAGAAGACCAACACACTGTGTATTTTTTTCTTTTTAAAGTTACATAAACTACCCTATTTAAATTTTTTTATTGGTTTTAACAACATTTTGAAGAAAATTCCTTTTTCATGTTACATAAAATGTAATACAAGAAATTTCAATGTAGAAAATATATATTTCTTTTAAAAAAAGGATTTTTTTAGTGTTTTTTT
This sequence comes from Callinectes sapidus, assembly GCA_020233015.1. Taxonomy (NCBI): domain Eukaryota; kingdom Metazoa; phylum Arthropoda; class Malacostraca; order Decapoda; family Portunidae; genus Callinectes; species Callinectes sapidus. The sequence goes on along the minus strand of JAHFWG010000171.1, from coordinate 178,494 downwards.
TCTTTACATTTCCATGCTTTGATTAAAAATGAAGGAAAACGCAAGAAATATACTAACTTTTTATTGCAATTCATTTTTTTTTCTCTCAAAATTGCATAAATGATCCCCTTTTCAGCGTTTTCAGGAGAATTAACTTCTTACCTAAGAAAGACCATCTTTTTTTAGTTAAGAAGAAAGGAATATATGCCATTTCACGAAAAAAAGATCCTTTTCACCGAAAAAAGTAGACTTTTCGATGATTTTCTGCTTATTTCATTGTCTTCATAAAAAAATAAACAAAAAACAATGAATATTGCGACAATATACTTTTTTCTCAAAAACTTCATAAATGACGTGTTTTTTAACGTTTTTAGGAGCATTAACGGCATTTTACACAAAACCCCCTTTTACAAGTATAATATATGCAATTTGTATAAAGAAAAAAATTCTGCCTAAAAAGTGACTTTTTAATGTTTTTATCTTGTTTACATTTTTTGGTGGAAGAAAACCAAAAAATACATTATTTTTTGCGATTACTTTTCTTTTCTCTATTATTGCACAAACTACCCATTTTTATGTTTTCATCCTTATTTTACGATAATATATTTATTCTCTAAAACTGAATAAATGATTATTTTTTCAATGTTTTCAGAGATATAAGAAAAAAAGTATGTTTTTACATCCAAAAGTGAGTTTTTCTGTAATTTTCTTATAATTTTCATATTTTAATAAAAAAACAAGTCAAATACACGATATATTTTTTTCTCTTTAAAGTTACATAAACTACGCTAATTAAACCTTTTTATTGGTTTTAACAATATTTTGAAGAAAATTCCTTTTTCATGTTACATAAAATGTAATACAAGTCATTTCAATGCTATTAAAATTACATATATTATACTTGTAAAAAGGGGTTGATTTTAAAATGGCGTTAATCCTCCTTAAAACGTTGAAAAACACGTCATTTATGATTTTTTTTCTGAAAAAGTATATTGTCGAAATATTCAGTGTTTTTTTTATTATTTTTTTATGTAAACAATGAAATAAGCAGAAAATCATCGAAAAATTCACTTTTTCGGTGAAAAGGAACTTTTTTCGTGAAATGGCATATATATATTTTTTCTGAACTAAATAAAAGAAGGTCTTTCTAAGATAAGATATCAATTCTCCTAAAAACGCTGGAAAGGGGATAATTTATGCAATTTTTAGAGAAAAAAATGAATTGGAATAAAAAGTTAATATATTTCTTGAATTTTCCTTCATTTTCAATCAAAACATGGAAATAAAACGAAAAAACACTGAAAAATCCTTTTTCTAAAAGAAATATATACTTTTTCCTTGAAATGGCTCGTATTACATTTACTGTAACATTAAAAAGGGATTTCTTCAAAATGTTGTTAAAACCAATAAAAAGGTTTAAATAGTGTAGTTTGTGTATGTTTAAAGAGAAAAACGATACGCTATATCGTATTGTTCATGTTTTTAATTAAAACATGGAAATTCAAAGAAAATTACTGAAAAACTCACTTTTGGATGTAAAAAGTTATTTTTTTACAAAGGGAAGATGGATTTGTCATAAAAATATTATAAAACCCTTAAAAACGTTGAAAAATGGATAATTCAAATCGCATATGTTATACTTGTATAAGTGGGTTTTGTGTAAAAATCCGCTAATAATATTAAAAACTGAAAAAAAACCTAATTTTTGAAATTTTATATAAAAAAAAAAGTATATTGTAACATGAAAAAGTTATTTTCTACAAAACATTTTTAAACGTCAAAAAAGGTTGAAAATGGGTACTTTGTATAGTTTCAGAGAAAGAAAATGTATATAGTGTTTATTTTATTGTTTATAATCAAATCATTTAAATCAATAGAAAAATATTAAGAAATGACTTTTGGTGTAAAATCATTTATTTTTTTTCGAAAAAGAGATGATTTTCCGTTAAAATATGTTAATCTCCGAAAAATATTGAAAAAAGGGTCATTTGTGCAGTTTTAGAGAGAAAAAAAAAATGTTATCCTAAAATAAGGATGAAAGTAAAAAAATGGGTCATTTTTGCAATTTTTAAGAGAAAAAAATATTGTCGAGAAAAGAATTAATTTTTTAGGTTTTCTTCCACGAACAAATGAAAATAAGAAATAAACATTGAAAAAGTAACTTTTTAGGCAGAATTTTCTACTTTATTCAAATTGCATATATTGTACTTGTAAAAGGCAGTTTTGTTTAAAATGGCGTTAATACTCCTAAAAACGTTGAAAAACACGTCATTTATATAAAGATTTTTTTTCAGAAAAAGTATATTGTCACACTATACCGTGTTTTTTGTTTATTTTTTTCATAAAAACAATGAAATAAGCAGAAAATCATCGAAACATTCACTTTTTCCGTGAAAAGGAACTTTTTTCTTGAAATGGCATATATTTATTTTTTTCTGAACTAAAATAAAAGATGGTTTTTCTAAGATATGAAGTTAATTCTCCTAAAAACGCAGGGAAAAGGGATAATATTTTAGATTTTGAGAGAAAAAAATGAATTGCAATAAAAAGTTAATATATTTCCTGCTTTTTCCTTTATTTTCAATCAAGACATTTAAATTAAAAGAAAAAACACTAAAAGAAAATATATATATTTTTTTCTTTGAAATGGCTTGAATTACATTTAATGTAACATAAAAAAGCGATTTTCTTCAAAATGAAATTCAAAGAAAATTACTGAAAAACTCTCTTTTGGAGATAAAAAACAAACTTTTTTTTCTAAGGAAAGATGGATTTGTCATAATAATATAGTAAAACCCTCAAAAACGTTGAAAAATTGATAATTCAAATCGCATATATTATACTTGTAAAGGGGTGTTTTGTGTAAAATGCCGTTAATACTCTTAAAAACTGAAGAAAACCTAGTTTATAAAATTTTAGATAAAAAAAAGTATATTGTAAGATGAAAAAGTAGTTTTCTACAAAATATTTTTTAACGTCCAAAAAGATTAAAAATGCGTACTTTGTACAGTTTCAGAGAAAGAAAATGTATATAGTGTTTATTTTTTTGTTTTTAATCAAAGCTTTGAAATCAATAGAAAATTATTAAAAAATGACTTTTTGGTGTAAATTTTTTTTTTTTTTTTTTGGTAAAAGACATGATTTTCTTTGAAAAGTTGTAAATCTCCGAAAAACATTGAAAAAAGGGTCATTTTTGCAGTTTTAGAGAAAAAAATATATTATCGTAAAACAAGTATAAAAGTATTAAAATGGGTAATTTGTGCAGTTTTAGAGAAAAAAATATTGTCGAGAAAAAGAATATTTTTTTTGTTTTCTTCCACCAATAAATAAGAATAAGAAAAAAACATTGAAAAAGTCAATTTGTAGGTAGAACTTTCTTCTTTATTCAAATTGCATATATTTTACTTGTAAAAAGGGATTTTGTTTAAAATGGCGTTAATACTCCTAAAAACGTTGAAAAACACGTCATTTATGATTTTTTACAGAAAAGTATATTGTCGCAACATTCAGTGTTTTTGTTTATCTTTTCATGAAAACAATGAAATAAGCAGAAAACTATCGAAAAATTCACTTTTTCGGTGAAAAGGAACTTTTTTCGTTAAAAGGCATATATTCCTTTTTTCTGAACTAAATAAAAGATGGTCTTTCTAAGATAATATGTTAATTCTCCTAAAAACGATGAAAAGGGGATAGTTTATATAATTTTGAGAGAAAAAAATGAATTGCAATAAAAATTTAATATATTCCTTGCTTTTTCCTTTATTTTCAATCAAAACATGGAAATGAAAAGAAAAAACACAGAAAATCCTATTTCTAAAAAATATATATATTTTGTTTCCTTGAATTGGCTTGTATTACTTTTAATGTAACATTAAAAAGGTATTTTCTTCAAAATGTTGTTAAAAGCAATAAAAAGGTTTAAATAGGGAAGTTTATTTAACTTTAAAGAGAAAAACAATACGCTATAGCGTATTGTTCATATTTTTAATTAAAATATGGAAATTCAAAGAAAATTAATGAAAAAACTCACTTTTGGAGGTAAAAACATACTGCTTTTTCTAAGAGAAGATGAATTTGTCATAAAAATATTGTAAAACCCTTAAAAACGTTGAAAAACGGATAACTTGTACTTGTAAAAGGAAGTTTTGTGTAAAATGACGTTAATACTCTTAAAACCTGAAAAAAACCTAGTTTATGAAATATTTAGATAAAAAATATATATTGTAACAAAAAAGTTGTTTTCTACAAAATATTTTTAAACGTCCTAAAAGGTTAAAAATGGGTACTTTGTACAGCTTCAGAGAAAGAAAATGTATATAGTATTTATTTTCTTGTTGTTAATCAAAACATTGAAATTAATAGAAAATTACTAAAAAATTACTTTTGATGCAAAATCATTTTTTTTTTTTTTTGTAAAAGAGATGGTTTTATTTGAAAAGTTGTAAATCTCCGAAAAACATTGAAAAAGGGTCATTTAGGCAGTTTTAGAGAAAAAATATATATTTTCGTAAAATAAGGATAAAAACATAAACATATGTAGTTTGTGCTATTTTAGACAAAAAAAATATTGTCGAGAAAAAGAATGTATTTTTTTTTTTTTCACCAACAAATGAAAACAAGAAAAAAACATTGAAAAAGTCACTTTTTAGGCAGAATTTTCTTATTTATTCAAATTACATATATTATACTTGTAAATGCGGGTTTTGTTTAAATTGTCGTTAATGCTCCTAAAAACGTTGAAAAACACGTCATTTATGATTTTTTTAAGAAAAAGTATATTGTCGCAATATTCAGTGTTTTTTTTTATTTTTTTATGAAAACATTGAATTAAGCACCGAATAAGAAGATTTTTCGATGATTTTTTTGCTTATTTCATTGTTTTCATATAAAAAAAACAATGATTATTGCGACAATATACTTTTTTTTCTCAAAAATTTCATAAATGACGTGTTTTTCAACATTTTTAGGAGTATTAACGGCATTTTACACAAAAACCCCTTTTACCATTATAATACATGCAATTTGTATAAAGACAAAATTTCTGCCTAAAAAGTGACTTTTTCAATGTTTTTATCTTATTTTTATTTGTTGGTGGAAGAAAACCAAAAAATACATTCTTTTTTCGGACAATATTTCTTTTCTCTAAAATTGCACAAACTACCCATTTTTTGTTTTTATCCATCTCAACTAAGAAAGACCACGTTTTTTTTAGTTAAGTGAAAGAAATATATGCCATTTCACGAAAAAAAATCCTTTTCACCGAAAATGTGAATGTTTCGATGATTTTCTGCTCATTTCATTGTTTTTATAAAAAAAATAAACAAAAAACACTGTATAGTGTGAAAATATACTTCTCTGAAAAAAATCATAAATGACGTGTTTTTCAACGTTCTAAGGAGTATTAACGCCATTTTAAACAAAACCGCCTTTTACAAGTATAATATATGCAATTTGTATAAAGACAAAATTTCTGCCTAAAAAGTGACTTTTTCAAAGTTTTTATCTTATTTTCATTTGTTGGTGGAAGAAAACCAAAAATACATTTTTTTTTGCGACAATATTTCTTTTCTCTAAAATTGCAAAAACTACCCATTTATATGTTTTATCCTTATTATACGATAATATATTTTTTTCTCTAAAACTGCATCAATGACGCTTTTTAAATTTTTTTTCATAGATTTAAAAAAAAAAAGTATGTTTTTACATCCAAAATTAAGTTTTTTTAGTAATTTTCTTTTAATTTTCATGCTTTGATTAAAAACAAGACCAATACACTATATCTTTTTTTTCTGTTTAAAATTACATAAACTACCCTATTTCAACCTTTGCATTGATTTTAAGAACATTTTGAAGAAAATTCCTTTTTCATAATACATAAAATGTAATACAAGCCGTTTCAATTAAAAAAAAAAAAAAAAAAAAAATAATATATATATATATATATATACTATATAGATATATATATATAAGTATAATCTATATATATATATCTTAATAAGATATATATATTTATCAATATATATATATATATATATATTTTTTTTTTTAAAGGATTTTCAGTTTTTTGTTTGTTTTACATTTCCATGTTTTGATTGAAAATTAAGGAAAAAGCAAGAAATATATTAACTTTTTATTGCAATTCATTTTTTTCTCTCAAAATTCCATGAATTATCCCCTTTTCAGCGTTTAAAGGAGAATTAACATCTCATCTGAGAAAGACCATCTTTTTTAGTTAAAAAGAAAAAATTATGTGCCATTTCATGAAAAAAGTTCCTTTTCACCGGAAAAGTAGATTTTTCGATGATTTTTTGCTTATTTCATTGTTTACATAAAAAATAAACAAAAAACAATAAATATTGCGACAATATACTTTTCTCTCAATATTTTCATAAATGACGTGTTTTTCAACGTTTTTAGGAGTATTAACGGCATTTTACACAAAACCCCCTTTTACAATTATCAGATATACAATTTCTATTAACAGAAAATTTCTGCCTAAAAAGTGACTTTTTCAATGTTTTTATCTTATTTTCATTTGTTTGTAGAAGAAAACCAAAAAATACATTCTTTTTTGCGACGATACTTCTTTTCTCTAAAATTGCAGAAACTACCCATTTTTATATTTATATCCTTATTTTTCGATAATATATTTTTTTTCTCTAAAACTGCATAAATAACCCTTTTTTCAATGTTTTTCAGAGATTTAGAAAAAAAGTATGTTTTGATATTGAAAATTTCTGTAATTTTCTTTTAATTTTCATATTTTAATTAAAAACAAGACAAATACACTATAATTTTTTTGCTATTTAAAGTTTCATAAACTACCTATTTAAACCTTTTTATTGGTTTGAACAATGTTTTGAGGAAAATCTCTTTTTCACGTTACATAAAATGTAATACAAGCCATTTCAATGAAAAAATTTATTTTTCTTTTAGAAAAAGGATTCTTCAGCGTTTTTTCTTTACATTTCAATGTTTTGATTAAAATAAAGGAAAAAGCAAGCAATATATTAACTTTTTTTTCGCAATTCATTTTTTTTCTCTCAAAATATAATAATTTATCCCCTTTTCAGCGTTTTTAGGAGTATTAACATCTCATCTAAGAAAGACCATCTTTTTTTAGTTAAGGACAAAGGAATATATGCCCTTTCACGAAAAAGTCCTTTTCACCAAAAAAGTAGATTTTTCGATGATTTTCTGCTTATTTCATTGTTTTCATAAAAATAAAACGAACAAACCAATGAATATTGCGACGATATACTTTTTCTCAAAAATTTCATAAATAACGTGTTTTTCAACGTTTTTAGGAGTATTAACGGCATTTTACAGAAAATCCTCTTTTACAAGTATAATATATGCAATTTGTAAAAAGATAACATTTCTGCCTAAAAAGTTAGTTTTTCAATGTTATTATCTTATTTTTCTTTGTTGGTGGAAGAAAGCCAAAAAGAAAAAAAAATTTTTTTTGACTATATTTCTTTTCTCTAAAATTGCTCAAACTACCCATTTTTATATTTCTATCCTTATTTTACGATAATATATTTTTTTCTCTAAAACTGCATAAATGACCCTTTTTTCAATGTTTTTCAGAGATTTAGAAAAAAATTACGTTTTGACATCCAAAATGAGTTTTTCTGTCATTTTCTTTTAATTCTCATGTTTTAATTAAAAACAAGACCAATACACTATATTTTTTTTTTCCCTTTAAAGTTACATAAACTATCCTATTTAAACCTTTTTATTGGTTTTAACAACATTTTGAAGAAATCTCTTTTTTCATGTTACATAAAATGTAATACAAGCCATTTCAATGAAAAAAAAATTATATTTCTTTTAGAAAAAGGATTCTTCAGTGTTTTTTCTTTACATTTCCATGTTTTGATTGAAAATGAAGGAAAAAGCAAGAAATATTCTAACTTTTTATTGCAATTCATTTTTTTTCTCTCAAAATTGAATAATTTATCCCCTTTTCTGCGTTTTTAGGAGTATTAACATCTCATCTAAGAAAGACCATCTATTTTTAGTTACAAAGAAAGGAATATATGCCATTTCACTAAAAAAGTTCCTTTTCACCGAAAAAAAAATTTTTCGATGATTTTCTGCTTATTTCATTGTTTTTATAAAAAAATAAACAAAAAGCAATGAATATTGCGACAATATACTTTTCTCTAAAATTTCACAAATAACGTGTTTTTCAACGGTTTTAGGAGTATTAACGGCATTTTACACAAAACCCTCTTTTACAAGTATAATATATGGAATTTGTATAAAGATAAAATTTCTGCCTAAAAAGTTACTTTTTCAATGTTTTTATCTTATTTTCATTTGTTGGTGGAAGAAAATAAAAAAAAAATTCTTTTTTTTTAATATATTTCTTTTCTCTAAAATTGCACAAACTACCCATTTTATGTTTTTATCCTTATTTTACGATAATACATTTTTTTCTCTAAAACTGCATAAATGATCCTTTTTTCAGGGATTTTCAGAGATTTAGATAAAAAAGTGTGTTTTTGCATCAACAATTAAGTTTATCTGTAATTTTCTTTTAATTTTCATGTTTTATTAAAAAACAAGACCAATACACTATATATTTTTTTCTCTTTAAAGTTTCATAAACTACCCTATTTAAACCTTTTTATTGGTTTGAACAGCATTTTGACGAAAATCCCTTTTTAATGTTACATAAAGTGTAATACAAGCCATTTCAATGAAAAAAATATATATTTCTTTTAGAAAAAGGATTCTTCAGCGTTTTTTCTTTACATTTCCATGTTTTGATTGAAAATAAAGGAAAATGCAAGAAATATATTAACTTTTTTATTGGAATTGATTTTTTTTCTCTCAAAATATAATAATTTATCCCCTTTTCAGCATTTTTAGGAGTATTAACATCTCATCTAAGAAAGACAATCTTTTTTTTTTTTAGTTAAGAAGAAAGGAATATATGCCATTTCACGATAAAAGTTCCTTTTCACTGAAAAAGTAGATTTTTCGATGATTTTGTGCTTTTTTCATTGTTTTCATAAAAAAATAATAAAAAAACAATGAATATTGCAACAATATACTCTTTTTAAAAAATTTAATAAATGTTTTTCAACGTTTTTAGGAGTATTAACGGCATTTTACACAAAACCCCATTTTACAAGTATAATATATACAATTTGTATACAGACAAAATTTCTGCCTAAAAAGTGACTTTTTTAATGTTTTTATCTTATTTCCATTTGTTGGTGGAAAAAAAAAAACTACATTTTTTTTTTGCGACAAAATTTCTTATCTCGAAAATTGCACAAACTACCCATTCGTATGTTTTTATCCTTATTTTACGATAATATATTTTTTTCTCTAAAACTGCATAAATGACCCTTTTTTCAATATTTTTCAGAGATTTAGAAAAAAAGTATGTTTTGCCATCCAAAAGTGAGTTTTTCAATAATTTTCTTTTAATTTTCATGTTTTAATAAAAAACAAGTCCAATACACTATATATTTTTTTCTCTGTAAAGCTACATAAGCTGCGCTAATTAAACCTTTTTATTGGTTTTACCAACATTTTGAAGAAAATCTCTTTTTCATGTTACATAAATTGTAATACAAGCCATTTCAATGTTATTAAAATTACATATATTATTCTTGTAAAAGAGGGTTTTGTTAAGAAAATAAAAAAAAAAATTCTTTTTTTTTTTTCCACCAACAAATGAAAATAAGATAAAGACATTGAAAAAGTAACTTTTTAGGTAGAAATTTAATCTTTATGCAAATTGCATTATTATACTTGTAAAAGGAAGTTTTTTGTAAAATGCCGTTAGTACTCCTAAAAACGTTAAAAAACACGTCATTTATGATTTTTTTTAGAAAAAAGTATATTGTCGAAATATTCTGTGTTTTTTGTTTATTTTTTATGTGAACAATAAAATAAGCAGAAAATCATCGCAAAATTAACTTTTTCGGTGAAAAGGAACTTTTTTCTTGAAATGGCATATATTTTTTTTCTGAACTAAATAAAATATGGTCTTTCTAAGAAAAGATATTAATTCTTCTGAAAACGCTGGAAAGGGCATATTTTATGCAATTTTGAGAGAAAAAAATGAATTGCAAGAAAAAGTTAATATATTTCTTGCATTTTCCTTCATTTTCAATCAAAACATGGAAATAAAAAAAAAACAATGAAAAATCCTTTTTCTAAAAAAAAATATATCTTTTCCTTGAAATGGCTTGTATTACATTTAATGTAACATTAAAAAAGGATTTTCTTCAAAATGTTGTTAAAACCAATAAAAAAAATTTAAATAGGGTAGTTTGTGTATTTTTAAAGAGAAAAACAATACGTTATAGCGTATAGTTCATGTTTTTAATAAAAAACATGGAAATTCAAACAAAATTACTGAAAATTCATTTTTGGAGGTAAAAACATTTTTTTTACTAAGGGAAGATGGATTTGTCATAAAAATATTATAAAACCCTAAAAAAAGTTGAAAAATGGATAATTCAAATTGCATATGTTAAACTTGTAAAAGGGGGTTTTGTGTAAATATCCGTTAATACTATTAAAACTTAAAAAAACCTAATTAATGAAATTTTAGATAAAAAAAAGGGTATTGTAACATGAAAAAATTTGTTTCTTACAAAATATTTTTTAACGTCCAAAAATGTTGAAAATGGGTACTTTGTACAGTTTTAGAGAAAGAAAATCTATATAGTGTTTATTTTCTTGTTTTTTTATCAAAACATTTAAATCAATAAAAAAATATTAAAAAATGACTTTTGGTGAAAAATCATACTTTTTTCGTAAAGGAGATAGTTTTCCTTGAAAATTTGTATATCTCCGAAAAATATTGAAAAAAAGGGTCATTTGTGCAGTTTGAGAGAAAAAAAAATATTATCGTAAAATAAGGATAAAAACATAAAAATGGGTAATTTGAGCAATTTTAAAAGAAAAAAAATATTGTGGAGAAAAGAATGTATTTTTTTTGGTTTTCTTCCACGAAAAAATGAAAATAAGAAAAAAAAACATTGAAAAAGTCACTTTTTAGGCAGACTTTTCTACTTTATTTAAATTCCATATATTATACTTGTAAAAGGGGGTTTGTTCAAAATGGCAATAATACTCCTAAAAAGGTTGAAAAACATGTCATTTATGATCTTTTTTTCAGTAAAAGTATATTGTCGCAATAAACAGTGTTTTTTGTTTATTTTTTTCATTAAAACAATGAAATAAGCAGAAAATCATCCAAACATTCACTTTTTCGGTGAAGAGGAACTATTTTTCGTGAAATGGCATATATTCCTTTTTTCTGAACAGAATAAAAGATTGTTTTTCTAAGATAAGATGTTAATTCTCCTAAAAACGTTAGAAAGGGGATAATTTATGCAATTTTGAGAGAAAAAAATGAATTGCAATAAAAAGTTAATATATTTCTTGCTTTTTCCTTCATTTTCAATCAAAACATTTAAATGGAAAGAAAAAACACTGAAAAATCCTTTTTCTAAAAGAAATATATTTTTTTCCTTAAAATAGCTTGTATTACATCTAATGTAACATTAAAAACGGATTTTATTCAAAGTGAAATTTAAAGAAAATGACTGAAAAACTCACTTTTGGAGGTAAAAACATACTTTTTTTTTCTAAGGAAAGATGAATTTGTCATAAAAATATTGTAAAACCCTTAAAAACGTTGAAAAATTTATAATTCAAATCGCATATGTTATACTTGTAAAAGGGGTTTTTGTGTAAAATGCCGTTAATACTCTTAAAAACTGAAGAAAATCTAGTTTATGAAATTTTAGATAAAAATAAGTGTATATATTGTAACATGAAAAAGTTCTATTCTACAAAACATTTTTTAACGTCCAAAAAGGTTAAAAATGCGTACTTTGTACAGTTTCAGAGAAAGGAAATGTATATAATGTTTATTTTCTTGTTTTTAATCAAAACATTGAAATCAATAGAAAATTATTAAAAAATGACTTTTGCTGTAAAATCATATATATATATATATATATATATACACACACACACACAGGGAACTCCATTCTTTAGATTATCACTGTGGTATCCTGATACAGAAGAAAGTAGACATAAGAAAAGATGAAATGAGGGAAACAGAAGTGAAGGAAAAGAAAATAGAAAATAGTGAAAAACAGTGCCAGTGCATTCGAAAAGGAAAGTTGACAAGGACAAATGGGAAGGTCGTTTCAAACATAACCGTGTTTAGGGGAGTGTCAGTGCAGGGAGGACCAGATGTAACCTCAGAGAGTGTGGAAAATTTGAGAAGGCACAAAGAGAGACGTTGTTTCTGGGAAACCTGAAGGAGCTTAAACCGCAGGAGAGGGACATTGTAAGCCTAACTTGAAAATGCATTGTCTTAACTCCGCCCTCCCATTCCCCAGTGGGTGTGTCTACTTTTAAATATTGACCAGTGCCATGATACCCAGGCTGGGTATGTCACGTTTGGCCACGCCTAGGGGCGTGTCTTAAGTAAGAGGTGTAATTACTGTATGTGAAGTATGTGAAAAGTATGGAAAATTCAACCTTAGGAATAAGAAAAGTTTTCTGATGGAAATGTGTGACAACTAAAGTATAAAATAAGATGTAACTAGAGAGTAAGGGGATTTTGGATTTTGGTTGTTGGTTGGAGAGATTGGAGACGGAGAGAGAGGAGATACGGAGTAGCCAAGAGGGCTGAGGGTGTTGGCTGGATGGAAGTCAGCAACATGGACAAAATCATTCTTGTATCAGTAAGTGGAGCTTGATGTTGGTAATGCAGTCTAAATAATTTTGTGTCATGATGTGTAAGGAGGAAATAGTTGACAGGATATTATATTGTTAGGATGTATAGATTTAAGATATTGTGTTGATTTTTTGTGTTGTGTGGATTTTATGTTGATGTTGATATTGAAGTTTCTTGATATGAGTTTTGATGAGATTGAAGATTGCTTTGGTGCTACCGTGTGTTAAGTTTATATGTGCTGCTGTGGATTTACTTTGATATTGAATTATATTACTTGACTTGAGGTTAGATGAAGGATTTGCTGTGTAACTTTAAATAATTTTATGTTTTATGATTAGATGAAAGTTCATCAGCAGCCCGCTGAATTAAGTAAGATAATCCGTAGTGTACGTAACTATTAAGTTCATTAAATGAGAAAACTTTAACAGTGTCTATTATCGCACCTCGTGGCTAATTAACATTGATTTAACTACAACTATGCAATTGCAATGTGCATGCAAGAAATTGCAGGGCACGACATTGGTGGCAGCGGTGGGATAGATTCATGCAATTGCATAGTTGCAAGACAAAAAAAATTGTGTCAGACGACATTTGTAAGATTGAGGTGCAGTGGATGTTACGTTGGACATTTGTTAGATTGCTGAATGAACATTGAAGAGATTCGTTAATGCCATATTGCAAATTGCAAAGTTTGTAAATGAAGCGTATAGTGGATAGAATTCGGCAAAGCAGCCCACCCGTTAATAATCAAGTAGACCCGTTATCATCCAGACCAGCGTATAGAATGGCGCAGTCACCCACCACTTCCCCATACTCTATAACATCACCACCATGTATTAGCACTGGAGATATAGCTGTTGCCATCACTGATAATGCCAAAAATAATTTTGCAAAAGTAATTGGGTTGCCTTACTTTTGTGGGGGAGAAGAAAGAAGTCAAACTGTACCAAATGTGAAATGTGCTACCAGTGCTCATGCATGGATTAAGGATTTGGAAAATCGAACACGAACAAACTGGACCGATGATGGCAAAATTGAACTAGCAAAACAGTATGCATTAGATAGTGCTTATACACATATGATTCACTGTGCCACAAAATATCAGAACAATTGGAATGAAGTAAAGACTAGTTTCCTTGAGATTTATCCTGAGGATCGATCGCTCCCAAGTCTAATCAGTGAGCTATCATCTGTAACGGGTCAGCCCAGAGAAACAATTACTGAACTTTTCATTAGAGTAGAAGGAATTGTAGCTAAATTAGAAGTTATGAAACCAGCAGGTAAGGAAGTGTACAATGACATCTTTGTTTCAATCATAGTGAATGCCTTACCAAAAGATTTTGCATATGTGCTGGCTGATGCAGACATGAAGAAGCCTCTTTCAGTATATAAAAAAGCTCTTAAGTATGTCGCTTCACATCCTAACATACAGCTAAATGATGCTGCCATGAGAAAGGAGAACAAAGTAATTCCAGTTAATGTTGTGAGTGTCAGTACTGTCACACAAGAATCTACTGGGTATCGGCCTCAGACAAATAAATATAACCAATATTGTCAGAGATGTGGTAGAGATAATCACAATACTCAACAATGTAGAGCCATTAACAATGTCATTGGATCTAGAAAGCAGCTAACTGATGCAACTAAACTAGCCTATTTAGTTGGTTATCTGAGGGATTATGCCCTCTCTGTAGTTAAACATCTGTCTATCACTGACACAAACTATGATATTGCTATTCAGATGCTCAAGAATGAGTTTCTGGACAAAGAATTTATTGTAGATGAAACTTATAAGAATATCCTTAAGGCTTACCCTAATACCACCTTTGATCCAGAATATTCTTCTGTTAAAATCTATTTAAATGAAATGAGATCTTATTTGTCAGATTTGAAAACCCATGGATTTGACTTTCTGGAATCAGGAACTGCTGGTCATTCCCTCATTAGCCATATCATTTTTAATAAACTTCCTGTGGTAGTGAAAAAGGAATTCATTCATGTATTAGACAAGAATTACCCTAGCATAACTGAAATACTAGATAATTACCATAGAGTCGTCACTACCTTAAGTAAAACTTCTTCTGTAAGACCAAAGACTTTCGGTAAAGCCAGCTATAAGCCACATCATACTGATTTCAAATCTTCCAAAACTTTTCGAGAAATTGAAGGTTTTAAAGGAACACTTCAAAACTTTAAGAACACCTCCTCTAAATTCACTTGCAAATTATGTGGAGGGCATGAACATTCCTTAGTGCAATGCAATAACTTCACTAATTATGAAGCTAAGATAGCCAGGTTAAATGAGCTTTCCCTGTGTACCAGATGTGCTGGCTCTGGGCACAATGAGCATAATTGTTTCGGAAAGCAAGGTAAACTCAGATATGAGTGCAGAAACTGCCATGTTAAAGAACACATAACTCCTCTATGCCCATCTGCTCTTAAAGAAGACAAATTTAAATATCAAATGCAGACAAATGTTAGCCTATGTTTGGCTCAGAGAAGTTTTGATTCATGCCATATGCTTCCAACCATGACCTTAACCCTAAAGAATGGCAAAATGATGAGACAAGTTAGGTGCCTAGTAGATACTGGTAGCCAAAGATCATATATCTCTGAGTCTGTAGCACAAGACCTGTGTCCTAATGTAAGTGAACTGTTTTCTTTGGAATGTGATGTGAGTACATACATCGGAGAAGAAACTAAGGTTTTCAAGCAAATGAGTACAGGGATCAAGTTACATGATCGCATTGCCTTCGTTCCTCTATTGGTAGACAAGACCTTAGATATTAAATTTTATGTCCCTGGAATGAATGCAGTCATAAATAAATTCAAACTGAATAACATGAAATTGCTAGATGACTATTTCTATGAACCTGTAAATCATGAACACATCCAGGTGGATATGCTGTTGGGAATAGATGTTTTACAAAACATGACATCTGTATCATGGCAGGAAAAATTAGGTGGCAGTTGTTTAGTAATGCACAATAAAGCAGCACCTATAGGTAATGTCTTCAACTTTCTAGCACCTGCAGAGAGACAGTTTGTAATGCGACTTCTAGCTAAAAAAGATGAAGCTAAATTATGCAGTAAAACTAAGACCATGGTTAATGCAGTGATGGATCCTTTAAAGTCATACTATAACCCTTTGGAACATTTCTTAGAGGATACAGATGTAGAAAACGGACTAGAACACCTTTTCAGCTTCGAATCAATGGGAATAAAAACCACTGAAGCAGATTTAGTCTCCCTTGAGAGTGAGCAAATAAAGAAGTTTGAGGAAGGAATTTCTTTCAAAGATGGTCATTATAATGTGGAACTGCCATGGTATCAAGATAAAATAGAATCTGTGCCATCTAATCATTTTGTTGCTTTAAAGGTGCTGGATAGGACTTTGGATTACTTAAAAAGAAAAAATTTACTGGAAAATTATCAGGCTGTATTTGATCAACAGTTGGATGATGGCATAATAGAAGAAATTGAAGTAAAACCTGCACAGTATGATGAAAAGATCTAGTGCCGTACATACGAAAATACTTAGTTCTCCTAAGTGCACTTAACAGACGATATTTTCACGAGTTGCACTTAAGTCGGGACCAAATACTCAAATCTACACTAAGTATTCTCGAAGTGCACTTAGCAGACGACAAAAGATAAGATACCTCCATGAGGACGAATTCTGGTCAAGACGGCCCCTAACCACGACGGCCCTCCACGACGGCCCTCCCCCACGGCCCTGTGTTTACCAGGACGGCCCCGTCTTTACCAGGACGGCCCTTTGTTTACCAGGACGGCCACATTTTGTAGGACAATAATAATAATTCACACGTATTTATTACATTCTCAATTCTCACACATACATACCAATTAAAAATAAACAGCAAAATAATATAAATCGGGGCTCCTGTACATGTCCAATCTTCTAGAGAGACGTAAAATACAATAGGAAGTAATAATTTTTTAAAAGATCTAAAATTACTCATTTTATTGCATTAAAAATCAATTCACCTAGGCATACACACCAAGCAGTCTAGAACATTTCCTAAGAAGAGAAGAAGTGGATATTTCACCCGTCTCATAACTCTCCCAGAGCTTGAATAGTTTCCCTTCTGTAGTTGTTGTTCTTTTCCTCTTGTATCTTCTTAATTTCCCCTCTCTTACCAGGCGAAGTTGCAGGGTTACGAGTTGTGACTCATGGTGCAGCAGGGGGACTAATTTGTAGAGTTGGTGAGAATGGTTACGGGCTTTTTCGTTAATCCGTCTGTGCCACCCTTCGACATCGTTATTTGTTCTCACCGACTTCCCATAGACACTCCAAGCTGCTGGCGGCCAGAGTGCTGTCAATCCATGTTTTGCTAATGTAATGACATAGTGGTTGTACAGCAGGTGGTGCAGCATCGTTCAGTTTACTAAATGCTGCTTGTATGTGTTCTTGTGGCAAACATGGCAGGGCAAACAGTTTGCGTATGAAACTCTGTATGGAACCCTTCTCTTTGTACGCAACGGCGAGTCCAAGATCCTGTGTCTTTCTCCAGATACACTGTGCCCAGTGGAACAGGCATCCACTCACATGAATATGAGGGAAAATCGCTTGTATGCCTTTCCACATAGCCCGCTCAAAGTCGGCTACAGCCTTCTGGAGTTTTTCTGGTATCAGTTCTTTAACAGCGTTCATGACCGCTTTGTAGTCTTTGGTGCGTCTATGTGACATGAAAGCAAATAACAAAGGTACCTGTTTCGTATTTTTGTCTTCTCCTCTCACAAATGCATGGATGGAGAACAGCTGGTAAAAAGGCTTTGAAACAATCTTAAAAGTAGCATCCATGTACCACGTTCTTGCCTTCTTAAGCACTTCTAGCTGCTGGGTTATAGCGAATAGCAAATGTCTGGCTCCATCAACGTAAATGTCTCGTTGGAGGAAGTTAGGTGGAAGAAAGTTTTCTGAAATGTCAAATTCAAGGTCCTTTGGATCCTCGGGACGCATTGCTTGTCGAAGTCGGTTGGCCCGACGAATAAGTAATCCAGGTTTTGGCCTCAGGGTCTTCAGGTTTTATTTCTTTCAATATTGCGTCTTCCACAATTGCTGCTGCTGACCTAAACACATCTTCTCTTGCCTTATTCTTTATATCAGCAACGATCTTAATGACCTTCTGTTTTCCTGGTTGAGCGGGGTGGCAGTGATTGTGGCGAACAGAGCGATGGCTTGGTGTCGTCATGATGAGGCTTTAAAAATAATGATTCCACCAACAAAACGGCTTTTGACATGACCTCGCCTCTCTCTCTCTCTCTCTCTCTCTCTCTCTCTCTCTCTCTCTCTCTCTCTCTCTCTCTCTCTCTCTCTCTCTCTCTGAATGGAATGAGCACACACACACACACACACATACATTGTATTGTATTCTACGTCTCTCTAGAAGATTGAACTATTATCGTCCTACAAAATGGGGCCGTCCTGGTAAAGACGGGGCCGTCCTGGTAAACACGGGGCCGTGGGGGAGGGCCGTCGTGGAGGGCCGTCGTGGTTAGGGGCCGTCTTGACCTGCTTCCCATGAGGACACTTAAGTGCTGTAGAGCAGAGGACTCCAATTCCGGTGCTGATGGAAAAGCATTACCAGACAACGTTTGTGTTTACTGTTTACTAACAGCAAGAAGATGGCAGAACAGATTCAAGGGAGAATTAGGAGGCGAAGAGTCTACAGTGAGCGGAAGGACATTTTAAACATATATAACGATGCAGAATTAGTAAAAAGATACAGATTTGACCGTGCAGGAATATTATTAGTGACTGACTTTGTGCAAGATGCCATTACACCACCAACAGGAAGAAGTGAAGCCATTCCGGCTGAATTGAAAGTAATAACGACACTGAGATATTTGGCCACTGGAAAAATGCAACTGTGCAGTGGTGATGACAGGAGACAGTGGCTACCCATGCCAACCTTGGCTGCTGACCCCCTACCTCCAACCTAGGACTGAGGCACAGGAAGCGTACAACAGGTACAGTGTAGCCTACTGTTTTACCTTTTGTTGACTAGTTTGTTAGGTGCCGGTAGTCTAACTTGGTCCAGATTAGGTTAGGTCTGGTTAATTCCAAATTTTATCTCAAGCTCTCATGTTTTTTTCATTGCATTTCATATTTTTAATTTCACATTTAGTAATTACTGCTCATATCACCCCAAATGCTATCACCACAAAGTAAAAGAATAGATTTTTCAGTCTTTCCCTCAAGATTATTAACATGATGTTGTATGTAGATGATGTGGAGATTGAGATGAGGAGTCTAGTGAGCGCAGTGCAACACTCGACATCATCTAGACGAATCACATATGTAGATATGAACCCAAGTTTGTGTGCTCACCCGATCTATTTAAAACATCAAGTCGTGCCTGAAACAGACCGCGTATCCTTCACACGGTTCAGAGTGTCGAGCCACTCCCTGGCGGTGGAGGTGGGCAGGTGGAGTAGGAGGGGGCGGGGCCGACTGCCGGTGGAGGAGCGGCTGTGTGTGTGTGGAGACATACAAACAGAACGTCATGTTCTCCAGGACTGTACACTAACACAACAAATACGAGACTCACATAATTTTTCCACAATCGAAGATATTTTTAGTGACACATTTGATGATGATTTAACATGTAAAATAATTAGGCAAATTTTAGATGTTTATAATTGAAATAATCGACAGTTTTATTATTACTTGTATTTTGTGTTTTATTCTAACTTTTTTTCTCTATATTTTTTATTTTTTTCTCTTCTTCCTCTCTTTTACCATTTTTCTTCTTTTAACAGAATGAACATTTTAGTATTCAAGTATTTTATTAGCTCTTTAAAGTTTCAATTGAATGTTTAGTCTAGTCTGTGTTTTATGAAAGATGTAATTTATAAATGTTGAGTAACAGTTTGATAATTGAATGTTTTAGTATTTTATTATGTGTAAAGTTTTTAATTTGTGATGGACCATATTCTGCAAAAATTATTGCACCCATGTAATGTTGCTGTGGTCAATAAACTATCTATCTATCTATCTATCTATGCCTTTAATGGGAGACTGAGACAACAAATGGATGTTAGCATGAGTCACATGAAATACAGTAGGAAACATTATTTTGGAGATCTCACACATGAGTTACTCATTATTTTGGAGATCTCACGCATGAGTTACTCTGAAATTTAACTAGAATACACAGTGTATTATATAGCCCTTTGTTCCCTACTATACCTTATTTTCATACTTTATTATTTCATACTTTATGTATGCATGGCAAGGTTTTTTGATAATTCTTTAGAACAGCTCAGCAATTATGGAGAAAAAAAATAAAATTAGATTAAGTTCCTTTCATTAGCTGTTCACTAATGCAATTATGAGTGCTTGTTTTTGGCCTCCCTGTACAGTTTGGTTATTTGTAGAGTTTATATAATGTCCTATCAGCCACAGAAGACGAAACCCGTAGTGGCAGCACGGCTTATAGTATAATGCAAAACTCTTAATCTGTAGAATTATCTTTTTTTATGATAACAATCATATAAATTTATATTACCATTGCAGATCACATAAACGCACAAGATGTGTAGTAGAGAGAGGAATTGGACAACTGAAAAGAAGGTTCCATGTTCTACATGGCGAGATTCGTGTAACCCCTGGTAAGACGAGTCAAATCGTAATGGTCTGTGCTGCTCTACACAACATATGCAAGGAGAGGAATTTGGAACTGCCAGACAAACAAGGCATAGGCCTTGAGGATCAGCCAGATTAACCAAATCACATTCAGCCTATTCAGCCTGCTCAAGTCCGAAATGGCTTGTTATACAGGGATAATTTTGCCAACCTTCACTTCCGGTAAGTGATTTGTTTCACATATAACTTGTAAATAGCATATACAAAACTTAGTAAAATAATTTGCAGTAACATCTATATGCAAAGATATAAACACTTGGAACTAGATGAAAAGACATTCAAGTCTCCACAATGTCAAGTTTTAATAGTTACAATAAAATAGTTGAAATTGTTAAAACACAAAGTTAAAATACCATGCAGCAACATCTATATACCATACAAAAATATGGACAGCACATGCAACAAATCAGTGTTTTCTGTTAAGTGCTTTCCATCTCTTTTTATCCATGTACAATTGTACACCTTCTGTCAACGTTTCAACACTTTATTATTGTGCTGTTGACTGAAGGAATGGTAGTATGTCTCAAGATAGTATAGTCAATGTCTAAACATGACTTTGAGTAGCCGAACCCCCTAATCAGAGATTAAGTAACATGATTATGTAGCTTATGGATGCACAGCTTAGGTGTTTGTACACCCTTGCATTAATTGAATGCAATTACTGACTACATTTTTTTGTAATTCCACAGTCCTGAACAGTGAGTGGATGCCAAGGAGCAACTTGTCTCCCCTATCACCTTTCTGTAGGAGTGATGCACCATGGATTCAGTACCATCTATAGCCTCAACCACTCTTGGAAAATCTGCAATTTCCCTCAAATACTCAGTTTGTGTTTGGTATACTTCATCTTAAGTCTTGAGTAGTGCACATCACATGCTATCACTTACCTTGCCAATTGTTGGGTTATTCTTATTTTGTCACCATTGGATAGTGTTTTAATGGAAGATTCTGTCATTTTGGGGTTATTTTATTTTTATCTGAGATTTTTTCTGTCTAAGAATCCCCCCTTTAGTTTATCTGCGTTGCCTGGAATTATTTATTTCAAGCCAAGTATCACACAGTCAGTGTGTATCAGTAGTCCAGCAAGGTTCAATCTTCACCAATTCTGCATCATCTTTGTGTTTTAGTACCTTTAGTGTTTAGTATTAATAAAGTTATCATGTATTGTATGTGTTTTTTTTATTACTCAGGCCAGTCTATGTACTATGTTATGTGACTTGCCTCTCTGCCTACATACACCATTGTAGTCTGACCACCACTCCCTTTTCTCGCTACTGTACTTATCTTTCAGTCACTTTTCTTTTCATTTGACTATATGTAATTTTATTGTTGATGTGGCTTACATATCTCTTTCATACCTTGTCTCCTTTATATATCAAGTTTAACCATAAAATAAAAATTATATATCTTTTCTCATCTACTAGACTGCATTAACAACATTAAAGGTTATTTCTTTCTGCCATTTCTATAAGTACTCCAAATGTGTCACTTAAACAAGGTTATTGCAGTTCACCAAATATATACTTAGAGATATAAATAATGGACATGTTTCAGGCAATTAAAATTCATGAGTAATACCTTAAATTTATTATTTATTTATTATTAGTTATACTTCTGTAGTATGCTGCTATATCATTCCATGCACTCTCTTGTGCAATAGCAGCAGCTGCTTGTGCTCTAGCAGCCCTCTTCATGTCTTCAATTAGAGCTGCTATGGATTGTGGGTCAGCTCCACTAAATATGCCAGCCAAAGGCATCCTGGGATGTGACTGATGGGATAACTGGTGGACCCACAGCCATTGGTTCTCCCAGGGAACCGGCTGGAATGGTGCTGGCTGGCAATGAAGGCAATTCTTCGACCAGAATTACCTGCCTGCAAATTTTTTTTTATTTTGATATATACAAGAAACTCTTCTGTTATGTATTACGGACCCTGTAATGTAGTCAGACAAATTAATGTAAATTGGTGATTAAGCATCACCACGAAACAACATCCACCCTGAAGGAGTATGTTTCATGATAAAGGAAACTTCATAAGCCCCCAATTGTTGAAGATAATCACAGGGCTCTTAATAACTAGAAAAAAAAAGAAAAGAAAATGAGATGATGATGACTACACCTACTTCAGAATAACATTTTAGAGAAATAACTGTGGGTTACATGGTAGAAGGACTTCGTCCTTATTCCAGTTTTGGGTCCTCTGGGTACTCCTAGGGGTCTCCATACTGAAGGCTGGCAAGTTGCGGAGTGAAAGACATAAACAAACACAGCGTTAACGTGACGCCAAAAATAATTGAAACGCTGGCAACTTAATACTTTTTCGAATTTGTATTTAATGAGAAATTAGCGATATAAAATTAATAATAGTTGTTCTGGATATGTATAACATAATTCTCTTTCATTTTTATGTTGTTTTTGTTGAAATAATAATATTTTTACGATTTCAAGTTTTGCCATGAGTAGGGATGGGCAAGAATCGGTAATTTGAGTATTCACGATTCCGAACACCGAGACCCGCGGAATCGGCGGTATCGATTCCGGAATCGATTCCGCAGGGTGACTCCCAACCAACTACGCCCGCTCATCCGACTCCCGGTAGCCGGTATCGCTACGCTTCTCAAATTAACACTGGCATCGCTCCGCGGCCTGGCGATTCCTGGTTGCCGGAATCGCTACACGTTGTTGATGAATACTCTTAATGAATACCGAATACTACTGAGTAGTGAACACTGAACACTGAGTAACTCTCTGAGTGAGAGACTGCCAAGCGGGCGGAGTCTCTTTTCTCTTTCTCTTTTCTAGCTTTTCTAGTTCATTTTGAGGCCATGATGAGTAAGTTAAGTAAGTTTTTTTGAGTGAGCCCAGAGTATTTTTGACACACACGCGCCTTTTTTACTATCTCATTAAGGCCAGCAAGAATATTTTAAAATTCTAATTTAACTTTTAGCGACAGGAAGAGTTACTTTACGAAAGGGAAACATCAAATAACCAAAATTATTCGTACTTAATTTACTAGGCATGTATGGTGCGGAGCGACACGGGTTCCCCCCTGAATACTTAGGCTCAACTGAGGGCTGGGAGGCGCGGGCTAATTATAATACACCACTGCTGGCATTGGCAACTCACTTCATACGTCAAAAGGCGTTAACCAATCAAATGTCCGGACTGGGTTTCCGGATATTTGATTGGTTGACGCCTTGTAAGGATCGCAAAAGGAAAGTATTCATTAGTGCATGGTATCGATTCCACTCACTGGAATCGATACCGGCAACTTCTGAGTGGAATCGGTGGAATCGATTCCGGAGTCGATACCGGCCCATCCTTAGCCATGAGTGCTCTTTCATACACGGCAGATGACTTACACTTAAGTACTGCTCGAAGCACAATACTTAAGTGTAACTCGAAGTCTACTTCATGTTAAGTACACTTCAGCAAACTTAAGTGCAACATTTAAGTATTTTCGTATGTACAGCCCCTGGATCCCTCATAGACCAGTCATCAAAATGGAAGAACAGGTTACCACTAAGATCAGGCCTGTCTTCAATTGCTCTTTGAAAACGAACAAAGATTTACCATCCTTGAATGAGGCTGCTTACCCAGGTGTTGATCTTATGAACAGCATTCTTCAATTACTTTTTTATTTTCGAACCAATAAGTTGGTCATGTTAAGTGATGTCAAACAAGCCTTTCTAATGATCAAATTAAAGGATGAAGTAGACCAAAATAGATTTTGTTTCTTTTGGAAGAGAGGAAATAAGTTAGTAACTTACAGGTTCAAGACTATAGTTTTTGGATTTACATCTTCTCCTTTCATGTTACATTATGTAATGAGACACCATGCTAATACCTTTCCTGATGACAAATTGAGTAAAATTTTGGCTAATAATTTTTATGTGGACAATTTGATTGTGACAGGAAATGAAACTAATGAAATGCAAGAGTTGTATCATCTGGCATATGAGAGAATGAAAGCAGGTGGATTTACCTTGAGATCTTGGAATTCTAATTCAACTGAATTGAGAACCCAAATGGCTAATGATGGAAGGTTAGTAGAACATACTAGTGAGGAAGAGAAGGTTCTAGGATATAGATATAATGTCCAGCAAGATTCAATGAACATTGCTCTTTGTAAAATAGATCCTGAAGCAAATACTAAAAGAAAAATCCTATCTCAAACATCCAAATTATTTGATCCCTTAAATTTCACTCTTCCTGTGACCATAAGAGGTAAACTTTTGATGAGAAAAATATGGAAGTTAGAAAAAGGTTGGGATGACACCCTGCCTGAGGAAATTTGCAGTGAAATGAAAAAATTAAGTAGAGATTTAGAAATGCTGTCTGAAGTGACTTTCCCAAGACAAGCCTTAAATGAGCAGAATTCATATGGGCTACATATATTTTGTGATAGTTCTGCTGAAGCATATGGGTTTGTGGCCTATGCTTTAGATGGAGAGGGTAAAAGCACATACCTACATTCTAAGTCAAAAGTAGCTCCACTAAATAAAGGAAAGGAACATAGTATTCCTACACTAGAACTTATGGCAGTAATATTAGCCTTAAAATGTTTACCTACTATTTTAGAGGCTTATAATAACATTCAAATTCAGTTCGTTAATATTTGTGTGGATGCTCAGGTGGTGTTAAACTGGCTTTTGACCAAGGACACTAAAGTAAAATCTAAATTCCTAAAAAACAGAGTGTCGGAAGCTGAAGGACTGAAGTCTGAAATAAATAAGAAATTCAAAATGCCTGTAGCATACCACTATGTAAACACTGAACATAACCCTGCAGACTTAATTACCAAGGGTTTGACCTATAGCAAATATTTAGAAAAAATAAAGTTCTGGCTGTGGCCTCAATATCCTCTGTTGAGCATAGCACCTTCCCTAAAGAGTAAAATATGCACTGCTTGTACCTCTCAAACTCCTAAAATAAATACAGGAATACTTAATATAAATAAATATTCATCTTATGAGGACTTGTTGAAGTGCACCACCTACCTATTTAAATTTCTAAGTAAAATAAAGGATTGTAACCCAAAAAAGAAGGCCTTAGAATACTGGGTTAAGGTTGCTCAGACAGAATGCTATCAAGATGAATTAAAATTTTTGCAGAACCCAAGTCATGAAAATGAAAGAAATATCCCACTTCTGGTATCTAACCTTAACTTATTCCTTGATGACAGAGGCATTATAAGATCCAGAGGTAGAATTAGCAAATGCCAATATTTTAAATATGAAATACACCATCCTGTGTTACTCCCTAAGGATCACAGGTTAACTAAACTCATAATAAATGATTGTCATAATAAAATGCAGCACTTAGGCATAGGAACTACATTGAATTATTTAAGGGAACAAGGGTACTGGATACCCAAGGGTAGAATGGCTGTGAAGTAGGTATTGAGCACATGCCATATATGTAAGAAGTACAATGCCGTAACATTTAAATATCCCAAATTTACAGACATGCCCAAGCATCAAATGAACCTGGTTATACCTTTTCAGCATGTCGGAAGTGGATTATACAGGCCATTTTTGGGTCAGAGATTAAAATAGTGGTCACTCGGTTAAGGGTTATGTCCTGATTTTCACATGCCTTAACATTAGAGCTGTCCACTTCGAATTATTACCCGACATGTCCACTAAGAATTTTTTGTTAGCCTTCCATAGATTTTGCAACTGCTATTCTATTCCACATTACTTGTACAGTGATAATGCCAAAGCTTTTCTGAAGGGTGGCAATATATTAGAAAGTTCCCTTCAGTCCAAAGAAGTACAGGAAGAGCTGGAAAAGATTAATATCAAGCATGTAAAAATTCCCTTGTACTCTGCATGGATTGGTGCTGCATGGGAAAGATTAATAAGGGTGCTTAAGACCTGTCTGTATAAGGTAGTAGGAAGGGCTAAGTTAACATATTTTGAGATGTTGACTTCTCTATCTAACATCCAACTAGCCATAAATTCTAGACCTTTAACATACCGGTCCAGTTCTGAGAGCTTGGAGTTCATAACACCTAACTCCTTCCTGAAACTTCATGGGGACTCATCTCTGGTACTGAGGGGGGGTAATGGTGAAATATGGGTGGACGACCAAAGCCAGCCCTCCTTAGAAAAGACCATAGAAGAACAAGAACTAGTCCTTGAAAGTTTTAAAAAATTGTGGTACGAAAGTTATCTCCTCAGCCTGAGAGAACACAGCAGAAACCTATACCAGTGCTCTTGGGAAAATAAAATTAAAGAAGGGGATATCGTACTAATAAGATCATTAAATAAACCCAGACCCTTCTGGTTAATGGGCAGAGTATTGCAAACAATGAAAGGGCTTGATGGCAAAATAAGAACAGTTCAACTTAAACAAAGTAATGGTGCAGTAGAATTTCACTCAATATGTAATCTCTATCCCCTTGAACTTACCATAACTCATGCTGGTAGAGATTCAAATAGGGCCAAAGAAGACACCCCTAATGATGTAACCCCAGTCCGGAACGGCGGTGACAATCTCAGGGGGGCCAGGCCAAAAAGGAAGGCTACTGATAGATTTAATAAGATGCTTAGGGATGATTTAGAGTACTTGTAAATATGATGCTTAGGGATGATTTAGAGTACTTGTAAATATAAATTTCTGCTACACCCATGAAGGTGAGGACTTCACTGAAGGTGAGGATGTTAGCAAAAAATGCTACACCTTCACTGAAGGTGAGGATATGAGGAAGATGCAACACCTTCACTAAAGGTGATGCAACTAATAGTATTAAGGTATTAGCTTAAGGTGGGGGTAAGGTTTAAATTTAAGACTAGGTTAAGGTGAGGTAAAGTAGGTTAGGATAAAATGCTACACCCTTCCTAAAGGTGAGGATTTTGGTAGGGGCATGACTGTTTGGATGAGATGAGCAGCGATCTCAACCTCCCCGAGTTGCATTTCCATCTTTTTCTCTCTCTCTCTTATTACAGTAAATCCCCATTTCATCTCTTTATTTAAAATAAATAAACAGATAAATTGACCTCCAGAGTAGTTACCTAATTGCGATTTGGGGAATCGCAATCTCCTCTGCGGAATATGTTAGGAATTTAACTAGGCAAAAATAAAACAAGTATTATGCTTGTAAATAAAACAAGTATAATGCTTACAAATAAGAATATATACGAATAAATATATTTAATAATAAATAAATAAATAGTAATGTTTCCTTAATATAATGAGACATGTAAAATCAAGTAGTTAATTAAGTAGTTGAAGTTTACGGGAAAATAAGACAGAGGGCGTTGGTGGCGCGGTATATAAATCAGGACCGGCGTTCATCACGTCAGTTTAAACTCAGTTACCAGTCAGTTACCTGTACAACACTAACTTTCTTCTCCGAACTACAAGATTCGGGCCGCTCAGGAGAACTTTGCCATGAAACCACCAACTTCTGCTACCTCAAGCTGAGTAGTATTATTTTTTAGAACGTAGATGTGCTAGGCAATTTTGTTGCAACAACTTTGAGCCATACACATTTCTGTGTATTTGAAATTAGTGCTGCTTGGCTGGTTAGGGCAGTCATGTAACGACAGTCAAGTGCAGGTGAGGGTGGTTTCCTCTTTTATAATTCTCTTGGGTGCTATTTTTTAGGTGAAGGGTCACTGCCTTTTTACCTTTTCACAACAGTTTTTGCAAGTGGTCTAAAGGTCTAAAGCACTGGAACAGGGAGTGCTGTGAACTTATCATCAAAACCAGTTGTGACCTCACTGAACGTTTCCCTTTGTGTCTCATAACACAAGGGGGTAGTCACAGCCTGCCCTCTACAGACAACCTCTTCCTCCACACAAAACTACATGCACCGAATTACACACACTTCCTTCACTCAAAATTACTATTAAATATGGCGACTCCTACACCAGCCTCGGAGTCCCCCTCTGGGGAGGAGACCATAAATGTCCCCAGGTCGGACTACTCTCCTGGTATCGACCCTAAGTGTCTTGACATCCCCCTCACATTTTTCTCCATCAACTTTTGCAACATTCGCGGTCTTCGATCTAATTTTCAATCTGTAGAACACCACCTCTCCTCCACTAAACCTCATCTTCTTTTCCTCACTGAAACACAGGTGTCTGAGGCAACTGACAGTAACCCCTTTTCTGTTCCCTCCTACTTTCTCTATTCTCATTTTCGTTCCAAAGCTGGATGTTGCGTCTATGTCCGCAACGACATAACTTGCTCTAGTGCCCATGCTCTTGAATCTACCATCTGGCTTCGACTTCAAAGTCACTCTCTAACTAAATTTTTCTGTGCTGTATATCTCTCACCTAACTCCTCTGACTATAGAAAATTCTTTGACTACCTAACTTCCAAAGTGGAGCACATTCTGACTCTCTTTCCTTTTGCGGAGATCTCCATTCTCGGAGACTTCAATGTTCACCACCAGCTTTGGCTTTCCTTTCCTTTCACTGACCATCCTGGTGAACTTGCCTATAACTTTGCTATCCTACATGACCTAGAGCAACTGGTGCAACACCCTACTCGTATTCCTGATCGTCTTGGAGATACGCCCAACATTCTTGACCTTTTCCTAACCTCTAATCCTTCTGCTTATGCTGTCACACTTTCTTCTCCGTTGGGTTCCTCCGATCACAATCTCATATCTGTATCTTGTCCTATCTCTCCAATTCCTCCTCAGGATCCTCCAAAGCGGAGGTGCCTTTGGTATTTTGCCTCTGCTAGTTGGGGAGACCTGAGGAGGTATTATGCTGATTTTCCTTGGAATAATTACTGCTTCCGTGACAGAGACCCGTCTCTGTGTGCTGAGCGCATAACAGAGGTGATAGTGTCTGGCATGGAGGCGTACATTCCTCATTCTTTTTTCTCGACCTAAACCTTCCAAACCCTGGTTTAACACAGCTTGCTCTCGTGCTATCCATGATAGAGAGGTGGCCCACAAAAGGTACTTGAGCCTTCCATCACCTGAGTCTCACGCGCTTCATATTTCTGCCCGAAATC